>VMBQ01002855.1:110888-122569 GCA_007657795.1 Dreissena rostriformis | reverse complement strand
AACCGAAGTCCCGAGGGTAAACAACCCCATTAGTTAGTTAGACCAAGTGTCATGAAGATTGAGCCAAACAAGTTGTTTATAGAGTGTTCACAACCTTTTTCTTCAAATTTAAGTATTTGACTCCATGTTACCCAGCTTTTTAACCGAGTCCCATGCAGGTTGCACAATTAATATGGCTTCTCAAGTGTTCAAACTTTTTTTTATTTAATTTGACGTATTTATCAAGTATTTCACCCAACGTGACACAGTTTTAAACTCGGACAATATTTCATTGTGACAAAGGTACTGACCAAGTTGCATGACGGCTTTCGCAGGCTTTTCTTTAATTTGACAAAGTGACTTAGTTGTTGACCAGATGGGATCCAGTTTTGAACCTTGCCAATATCTTATGAGGATTTGGGAAGTAAATGTGGCCTCTTAAGTGTTCAAAGGCTGTTTCTTTAATTTGACATATTGAACAAAGTTTAAAACCCAACGAGGCCAGTTTCAAACACGGACAAATATCCTTGGGTAAAATGTGCCAAGTCAGATGATGACTGGGCAATTAATGTTGCCTCTTGATTATTCAAACGCTTCGTCGAATTTAAATTTGACCCAATGTAACCCATTTCTCAACTGTGTTGTCCAAGTTTCATGAAGACTGGGCAATACCTGAGGCCCATGAGTTGTCACAGGCATATAGTGATGACAAACAACGCCAGACAAATTGTAAACTAAAGGCGATCATAAAAGGTCCCCATGAGCATGCTGTGCTCAGATGAGCTAAAACGCATCTGGATTTCATAAAAACAGGTAGTTTTTAGAAGGCATACATTTAAATCTAAAGCACAAGAATTTCAAGCTTTATTTTTTTCTGTATGAAACGTGGAAAGTTATATTAGGCTCTTGTATTTAATATATATATAAAGTGGTGTTTGATAGTATACGTAACTGGAATTGTGAAGTCAAAAATGTGAAAAAAGGTCTTATTGACTTCAATTCAGAATCGTGGAAGACCATAAGTATAATTCCAAACTCTGCAATTCTCCCAGCATAGAGAAAACAATATAGTATTGTATAGACTTTGAAGCTGATATGCAAACATTTCTGTTACACATTTTCTTAATGAGCAGTGATTGCTTATTTAAAAATTTAAGCAATTAAAGGAAACTAAGGAAATGGGATAATAACCATTCCTTTAACACTAAGAAATGTTTGTAAGAGACCTAAATATAAAATCTGAGTTCTTAAAAACACTCTGTGTGGATTGCTTATTGTCTCATTGGAAACAAATGAAACACCAATACAAAAGCAAATTATCTGGAATATTTATAAAAAACGAAAATAAAACTTTATTTATTAAAACATAGTTCGAAAGAGGTATTCAATATATTGAACATATACTAGTATATGATTTGAGGAAAAGAGAATTTTACAGTTTCTAAGATATAATACATCTTAATAAAATAGATACGGCACACTTTATGAAATACCATCAAATTGTCAAAAGCATACGCGTCGAATGGAAAAATAAACTAAAATATAACGATATCATTTATAGTACCCCGCAATTCATGCTTAACAAAATAACAGAACATACAAAAGCTTGCAAACTAGTTTATATATCTCATATACTAAAACACAAACCTGAAGAGTTCAAACAATTTGACAAATCGAAAGACACGCTAAATGATTCAGACATTAACCAAAGAACTATCTTCAGCCAACCAGTCCATATAACTATTGACACCAAACTTAAAAACTTCCAATATAAATAGTTCATGCAAATTTTACCAAACAATACTTACCTACATAAAAGCCATCTCGTTCCATCAACATTATGCGATTTTTGTTATATGCACTCAGAAACGAATATTTTGGAATTGTCATTTCATTCAAAAGTTAGGATGGATATCAAAAACTTTATTTACAATCAGTTAGAAAAGTTAGAAAACTAAATTTTGCAATTATATCATTCTACAATTTGACCATTGCTGACTCCAAAATTGCACACGATATCAACTCCGTAGAATTATTCATTAAATACTCTATCTTTAAATTCAAACAGAAAAAAAGCAGCACCGAAAATAGATGATTGTGTGTCTTTCTTAATAATAGAATTAAACTCGATGAATTAATAGCGACAACACAAAATAAATTACATATATTGTATAGGCCGACTCACTGGGCGCTTTTTATGCTCAATTAGTACACCTACCCTAAATACACCTTTAAATATACTTTGTAACATAGGTACAACTACCTTAAAGCAACATACACTTTTCCTTTTCCTATTTTTGTTTGTTGTGTTCCTACCCATATATTTATGTACACTTGTAATTCTATTTCATGTTGGCTAACCAATAAATATATTGCATTAACACCAACCATAGCTAGTCTGCATAGATGCTTTGTACCATAATTATATCGAAAAAAAGACCTGTCACCATAGGATGACATATGCCCCCTTTTTCCACATTTTTGTAAACCTAAACGCAGTGTTTTTCCACATTTTTCGAAACCTTAACGCAAAGTGTGACGGAATTTCAGACGGACAGATGGACAGTGCGATCACTAAATGCCCACCTTCTGGGGCATAACAATGTGAAACAAATATACTAAATATTATGTTTTTCATACATTATATGTTCTGCAATGTATATTATGTCTAAACAAGACCTGTCACCAAAGGATGACATATGTCCCCTTTTTTTCACATTTTTGTAAACCTAAACGCAAAGTGTTTTTCCACATTTTTCGAAACCTTTTTAACGCAAAGCGTGACGGAATTTCAGACGGACAGACGGACAGTGCGATCACTATATGCCCACCTTCGGAGGCATAAACATGGAATTACAAAAGAAATTTATGCACTAATGCATATTTAAACTAGACTGTATGTTCCGTGTTTAAATTTTTTACTTTTATGAATGCATTCTTTTAAATGATTCATTCAAAATGCATAATTTAAATGATTCATTCAAAGTTTTGGAAGCCATAAAAACTAAAATCCTTTAACAGCTTAAGTGTGCACAGTATGAGTATCTATGACGATGTGTAAACATGGAGCCCACTTAACTGCCAGGGGTAGCTAACAATCGTGTTGGGTAGCTAATTGATGGGCTAATCTTATATCTCTATACTCTATTGATCCAACGTTCAGTTGTCGGAGGTAGTCTATCGGAGTGTCAGTGCTTTAAGTTTGAACAACTTTCATCGTTAAATAGTTTTAATTCGCCTGAGATTGTAACAATGGATTTAAACCAGGGGCTTGGCCCTGGGGTGGGGACACCTAACGCGAACAGTGGGGCTAAAAAGGGGCGCCTTGCAGGCTTGGCTTTGGGAGAGAACATCAAAGAAAAGCAGGTTAGTTTAATTAGTTATAATTTTAAGTTTAGTTTATTATTCAAATAGTTCTATTGTCTACATGATTTACAGACTTGTTCACGACTTTGCTTTAAGCAAATGTGTCATCTATGTATAATTATAATCTTTTCTGTTATATATAATATATGTATATTTATGTAAAGATAATGAAAGTGTTTATTTGTAGATAGATTGATGCAAAAGTTTGGCAAGAAATAATTGTTCCATGGCAAGAAATAATTTTTCCACAGAAAGAAACAATTGTTCATTTGGAAGAAATCAATATTCGTTTGGAAGAAAAAATGTTTTATTTGGAATATTTTTATTTTGGGGGATATAGTTCCCCACCCTTACCCCTAGCTAAATTATCTTTAAATCCCATCAGTGTGGTGATATTTTTAATATTACTGTGTACTGTATTCATATAATTCTGTTGATACAAAATTTTGTGAATTTGTAAAATCAGGCTTATTTGTTCCAGATCATACTTTGATTCTTGAATTTTGTATAATGATGTAATACTTAGGATGTTTACATTCATTTAACGTTTGATTTGGTTGTCACACAATAATTAGTGTCTGTCGAATAATATTGGTGTCACAGTATATAATTGGGATCTATAATATGACCAATTAGTTTAGCCCATGGACCCTGAATGAAATAAACTGCAAATTTCCAGCCCTTCAGGAATCAATTTCAGTCCAAAGTTAAATATATAGCCTCGCTCTGGGAAAAATGGGATTAATGCATGTGCGTTAAGTGTCGTCCCAGATTAGCAGATTGTGCAGACTGCAAAGGCTAATCAGGGACAACACTTTTCGCTTTTATGGTATTTTTCGTTTAAAGGAGATCAATCTCTTCTTAGCGGAAATACAAATGCAAATGAAGCCAAGATTGTCGTCCCTGATAGGCCTGTGCAAACTTCACAGGCTTATGTGGGGCTACACTTTATGCACATGCATAAAAACCCCGTTTCTCAAGAGCGAGGCTCGTATAGTTTCTGCTGCTGTGGGTCCAACTGGAGCAATAATTGTAGGTGCAGGGGAAACCATCTTTCACACTGTCATTTCTGCACATTGGCAAGGATCAGACAGCAGTTAACACAACATTTTAATTTTAGCACTTCTAGTATGTCTCTGGTCCGTAATATTGAGCAACTTTTTATATGGGCAATATTGTTTATAAAAAGTCACCTTTAATTTGCATCTCAAATTTCTTATTTTTGAGACGACATTTATTTTGTAAAAAACATAAGCTGCATCTCTCAAAACTATAGAAGTTACATCAACATATGTGAAATCAAGACTATATAAGAAATAGAAAACCTTACTGAGGGCCCTATGAGAGAATAGTGACCAGCCTGGCAGCCACAAATAGTATATGGACCGAAGCCGAAGGCTGAGGTCGATATTCTATTTGGGGCTGCCTGGCTGGTCACTATTCTGCCATTGGGCCCGAAGTGAGGTTTTCTTTTTCTTATAGTATACCGAACATTATTTAGCATATATATATCAATTTCAATAAACAAATAATAATAACATTAAATATAGATGTTAGACTGATAATTATTAAGTTTTCGTACAATGAAACTGTAACCAAAATATATTTGCATTGTGAAACTTGCACAACATTCTAGATGGCACTATTAGATGCGCGCGCATCTAGTCAGTGGGCCCTATACTGAAGAGCGCCCGCTGACTAGATGCGCGCTCATCTTTACTGGGCACTATTCACATCAACGGATCTGTGTAGTTTATATTCGCAAAGAAGAAACATACTTATGTGAAGTATACTATAACTTGAAAAGTGTTTTTATTTTTCAAAACAGTGCATAAAAGGGATGTTCTTACATTATATGAGATTGTATGATTGAATGAACTGAGGATACTATGGTCATAGTAGCTATTCTAAACAAAACTGACTTGTGTTGAACTTAAAACCCAAACAGGATCAAGTTAGTAATTTTCGTCATATTTATACTTAATTTACATGGATCTGTTACCATTGAAATAAAAGTGGCCAAATATTTACACAGACATTAAAGCTCAAACAACATTTTTCACTTATCTATTTGAGTAATGATTAAATTTAATATCAGTATTGATTCATGCAAATCTCTTGAAAACTACTTGAATTTTATCGCTGATTTTCAAGTATATGAATATTTTAGCTAGATCGGACGAGTGTCATAAACTCCCAACACCTGTGGGGACATGATATAAAGGAACATTTTGTCTTGAAAGGAGCTGATTTCCAGCATGTATTGTTTTTACTATAGTATAAAAAGAGTTTCTGGTATTCAAACTACCAGATACATGTGTAACAATGACGACATTAACTCTTTAAAACATAAGTCAAATGCTGTTAATTGTTTATCATTTTGTATTATAACCTTTCTATGTTTCATGTTTTTGTCAATATCTCTCGGACATTGTTGTGATACTCACAACTTGTGAGTTATCTGCAGTTTGCATACAAAAATCAGAATTCATTACATTATTTGATTATTTGGACTTAAAGGTCACTTTGTGAAAATGCAGTCTTCTAAATAAAAAGACATAAAATGCAATTAATGCTAATTATGGTATTGCTCATATAGAACAGCTGAAAGGATTAGCCATAAAATTACTCAAGTCAAAACCACTCATAGCAGATAATTATGTCTAATTTCAAACTATACAGCAAACAAAATTCTTATACCTGAGCTTAGAAGTTACTGCTAGATTACTGTAATAAATGCATTTTTAAATATTATGAATAAAAACACAAAATTTCTTTCAAGGTATCGATTTGGAAATACACAAAGAATGCAATTACATATCACAAATACAAAAATTGGTTTATTATGAATAAACTGGTCTCTTGAAATGAAGGCCTCTCTATTTCTATTCTTTATACAAGTTTGGGCTATTAAAGTTAAGAAATTTGATCCCAACCATTTATGGGTTTGAATCTGAATCGATAGAATCATGACAATGATTAAGAGATTAAATCTTTTTATTTGTTCAACATTAAAAGTAAATACAAATATGAAGGTAAACAAAAACATGGTATATTTGATAACATTTATGTTTACTCTTACCCCCACTGAATATGAGTGGTGTCATGCAAAAATGGTTCTTATGTCATGTCCGGCCAGTGAAGCTCCATACCAGCCTGTGCATTTTCACAGTCTGGTGAGGAGCTACGCTGTCCACTAATGAAACTGGGAGACCTTATGTGACTTTTTAGCGGACAGGATAGCTCCTGAGCAGACTGTGCAACTGCACAGGCTGGTCTGGAGCTACACTTGCCACATATGGCATCAGTCACATTTTCGCATGACGCGGGTCATATTATTTCCTGGCCATATAATTAAAAATATTTATATGAATATTAAGTAACACAAAATATCTTTGCAAAGAGATATATGCCATCAGTGTTAATTGTTTTTAGTTGGTGAAAAACAATCATCACTAAGATTAATGATATCAAAATGTTATGACATTTAAATGAGGTTGAACATAGTTTACAATCTTATTGGAGACTTACTCGGAGAATCTTTATGCCTAACGAAGACAAGTGAAAACAAGCTTTGAGATAAAGATGATGCTTGTCACTGTGTGTGTCATACGCCCTGTCCACCAGAAATGTGTGCACTCCACTGATATTAATTAAACTTTGGTTCAGCCACTCGACAAGTACATGACAGAGTTGGCTGATGAACATGATACATCTGTATATGTTCTTTATGTCGTATTTTGCCTTGTTTTACATCTGGATTTTCATTTACTAATAACTATTTTACATATAATATGTTTCATAGAAGAAATTCAATTAATACAAGTTTTTTATGAACAGGCAGTATAACTAAATTTGGCTCCCATATTGACATTTTGACAATAATACAGTAAATTAAATGGCAATGTTGATTCTGACGGGTATAGACCTATAACATGCAGAACCAAAATATGTGTGTATGTGTTGGATGAACAAATCTACAAAAATAGTGGGATTTCCCAATGCTCTACATTCTAAAAACTATATTTTACAATGAAGATTGTCATGGATCTTTTCGTATGATTATTTATAACGTGTTGATGACAAAACCAAACCAATTTAATTTAGCTTAGTTTAGGTATTATTCATACGGAACTACTGGCCGGGAAATTTCGCAAACATTTTATTGGCAGTTGATTAAGGTCAATAAAGGTTGAAATCTGAGATTGACAGCTTCTCCGAAAAAGATACTGGGCTGCTGATATGCAGAAATGGCTAGGGTGTANGGGGGGTCGTGTTGTGTATGGGGGGATAATGATGGAGGGGGTGAACTGACTGAGAACAGAATGGTCACCAAAAATTATAATTTCTTACATTTTATGAGAACCTTTTAAAAAAAAATATCATTTGTGTAAATTAAAAACCATATCTCCCCAACTGTGTTTAGGTTTGTAACATTATTTTCAATTCCAAACTTGTACCAGTATTTAGTTTAAACCTATTTATCTTAACTTGATTGCATTGAAAGCCTTAGGCTTATAGAAACGCTCTTGGTGTCTTTGGGGGAGATCGAAGGAACGCTCCCAGTGGGGTTCGAACCAGTGACCTCCCGATGGCTAGGCGGACACCATATCCACTCCGCCATGGCGACCCTGAATTTGAATACCAGTATTTAAAGTGTACGTCCACATTGAGCTGATTGAGACATTAAATCATAAAATTGACATTTGTGACATGAAACCAAATCAGCTTAGGGCATTTTATTACCAACAAGAATAGGCTTCAAATCAAAGAGCATGTATCAAGAACATTTATGGGATAATTGACAAGAAATTGTACCTTGCAGAAAAAAGAACCATGATTGATTTGGAACAAGACCTAACAATTGCCCATTGTAATAACCAATGTATAAATTAAGCATCAACTGCGGAGTTCAATAGTTATTTATACCAGGATGATCAAATTTAGTTTGTAACTGTATTGAGCAACTTTAAGTTTTGGTACATGGAATAAAAAATTAGGCAAGAGACATTATAGTTGAACCAAAAACAATAATATTTAAAGATTGTGGTATTCTTTTTGTTTCTGCAAGTCAATGTGTAGTGAAGGGAACAGTTGACATATTTGTGTTGTGTTCTGAGAAAACTGGGCATAATGCATGTGCGTGAAGTGTCATCTCAGATTAGCCTGTGCAGTCCGCACAGGCTAATTAGGGATGACACTTTCCGCCTAAACTGGATTTTCGCTAAGAAGAGACATTATTTAAAAGAAAAATTGCATAAAAGCGGAAATTGTTGTCCCTGATTAGCCTGTGCAGACTGCACAGGCTAATCTGGGATGACAATTTACGCACAAGCATTATGCCCAGTTTTCTCAGAACATGACACATTTAATGACGAATTTCAATTTAACCCAATGTGGTTTTAACTTATAGACAGGTTTAGGCATTGGAGACATTAAATCTCAAGAATAATAATTTCAACAATGCTTCAATTTTCTTTTGATTCAGAAGTCATGTCTTTACATGAGTAAATCAGATAACTTTTTTGCTTGACCAAACTTTTGCTTTATTTCACTCACTTGTAATTGTTAAACTTTCTTTGTCTCAATTCATTCTTGAAAAGCTTGTTTTGTCAATAACTACAGCTAACTTGGTACAATTATGGCTTGTACAATTTGGAACAATGTGCTTTTTATGGGGGTTTTGTATTCAGTTACAAGTAGCGATATAAAGCTTGATTCATTTGCAGTAATTATACTTTACACAAATTTGTCATGAAATTGTTGACAGTTTTGAAGAAAGTTATTCACACAATGTTTTTTAAATATATTTTTTAAGAGATATTTAAAGTTTCCTTTTATTTCAATTACTCAAGCATGTGAACTAACAAACAGATATAATAATCCTCTGGGAAAATATAATTGTTTTGGCACGGGCTTAACCCTCAACCTCCACCTCAAAATTCAAAAAGTCAATCTCTTACCTGAAGGTGCTTATATGCAGTGTGCATTTGTAAAGCACCTGAATCCATATAAATGAAGAACCTTATGATATTCTTAACTTATGTTGGAAATGAGTGAACATTAAAATGGGTAATGAAAACTTAGGGTTTCACGTTTAAACGGTCTCGTTTCGTGTTTTGCTCAAAAACGTTTACAAAAACAGTAAACGTTTAAACGACAGTCAATATCAATATAATAAATATTGGGGTGCAAATAACGTAGCCGACTAGCTGTACTAAGTATATCAATGACGAACTGCAAAATCCGGGCACTTGCGGTAAATCCGGGCACTACCGAATTCGGCAGTAATTTATTTCTGATTGGTGAGCGGATGGCTCGGACATGAACGGAAATTAACGGAAAATCTTCGCTATTTTTCGAAAATCTTACAACTTGGCAACGAAACTGTGCATATGCCGCCATCTTGAGATATTTTAAGTGATTGATAAGTAAAGTAAAGCATGGCAGTAGAATGTTGGAAAGCAATATTTTAAACAAATTATATATTGATTACGTTTTTTTTAGTTACCTCATTTTCTGCAGTCAAACGATATGCACATTGTATTTCATGTCCAAAATACCTACATTATTTCGGAGTGTCGTTTTTGGATACAGTATATTTCGTCGATTCTACATTAATTTTCGACGTTCTTTAAATAGTTTTTATAGAATGACGAATACACATGTGGTAATACGGATGGTCTGGTTTATAATATTTTATTTTTTAATATGACGTCATTGCACAAATGGGATATGCACTGAATATGCTTCCGGAAATAATTACTACTTTCAGTTTGGAAATGCGATGGTACTGATGATTTCAAAATGGGCATAGGGATACCGTTTAAACGGTAACGTTTGGTTTATTATCCCCCGCCAAAGGCGTAGGGATATTGTTTTGGCGTTGTCCATCCGTCTGTCCTTCCGGCCGTCATTCCGGCCGTCATTCCGTCCGTCCGGCACTTTTGTGTCCGGAGTCATATCTTGGAAGTGCTTTGGTGGATTTCATTGAAACTTGGTATGAGTATATATATGGATAAGAGGATGATGCATGCCAAATGGCATTGTACAACATCTGTTAATAACGGAGTTATGGCCCTTTTTTATCTTGAAAAAAATGCTTCTTTCTGTGACAAAGCTCTAGTTTGGCGGGGGATATCAATTCAATGAATTTGCTTGTTTCGTTTCGTTTAAACGTTTAGGAAAATCTGTAAACGTGATACCCTTAATGAAAACGCAAACCTACACATTGCAATATATGATAACACATATTTAATGTGCCTGAAATTTTTTCCACAATTTTAATTGGTTTATCCTTATTTTCAATGAAGAAAAAAAAGCTAACACTTGGTGAAGTAAAACAAGGCTTATGTGAATATTGAGTTGTTATGCATTACAAAGATTGCGCTCATTTTATAGCATATATTGTACAACAAATATAAACCATAAAACACACTAAACAAAAACAATAATAATGAAAGAATTCTGCATAGATTTTACAGTTATATGCAACATGCTTTTTTGGTGCATTGTATTAGGGGAGGTAATGTTGTGTTTGAGCACATATTTGGTTATTTTTTAGTTGTTTCCCTTAGAACAAATTCAATACATGAATATACAGTAGTAGCATTTGTCCGTACTCCTGGATTCACATGTTATATATTTGGAACAAACTGGGATTTAACAATTTATTTTGAATAAGTGTCAGACAATTCTTTTATGAAAACTAGAAAATGTCCAATTGGAATTACAGGTTCCTGTTCACAAAGTGTCCTATTTACAACAATCTTTCTTTTATATGGACCCAATATGGCTAATCTGATGTACAGCATTGGTCCTATATTGGTCCTATTTGAGTATTCCTATGTATAGCATGGTACCTATATGGGTCTTATATGAGTATTCCTTTGTACAGCATGGCACCTATATGGGTCTTATATGAGTATTCCTATGTACAACATGGTACCTTTATGGGTCTTATATGAGTATTCCTATGTATAACATGGTACCTTTATGGGTCTTATATGAGTATTCCTATATAATGTACAACATGGTACCTATATGGGTCTTATATGAGTATATCCCTATGTACAGCATGGTACTTATATGGGTCTTATATGAGTATTCCTATGTACAACATGGTACCTATATGGGTCTTATATGAGTATATCCATATGTACAGCATGGTACCTATATGGGTCTTATATGAGTATTCCTATGTACAACATGGTACCTATATGGGTCTTATATGAGTATATCCCTATGTACAGCATGGTACCTATATGGGTCTTATATGAGTATTCCTATGTACAACATGGTACCTATATGGGTCTTATATGAGTATTCCTATGTAT
>VMBQ01002855.1:83882-108139 GCA_007657795.1 Dreissena rostriformis | reverse complement strand
AAAGTTAAAGTTGCGGTTTATAGTCTGCTTCGATATGCATCTTCAGCCGACTTCGACATTAACACCCCGATCACTGGCATTTAAGTCGTCCGTTTACATATGGCGAAGTAGGCAGCCACGGCACATTGACTTATTTCCCTCACAGGTAAACACCTGGGTGGAGAGGAGCAAGCTGAGCGGAATTCGAACCAGGGACCTTCCGATCCCTAGACCAGCATCCTACCAGTAGGCCACTGTCCCCATGTTGACATGCTTCAAAAGCAATATGTAAATGTGCTTGCAATCTATCCAACCTATGCCTTATGTATTTCTTGCATAAATGTTTATTTTCATACTTACCAGTAATATTATGTAGTTCTTGAGACTTGAAAAAAAATCAAAACAACCTTCAGAATGTCAAGGCCCACATGGCAAGCAAATCAAACAGTGATGTAATAATTATGATGTCATCAACTAAAGATGTGAAGATGAGTTACTTCCCTTCCAACATTGTACACTTTGTAATTTTTTGTGCTCAAAGGTTGTTACTTGAGAAACAACCGTTTTGCATAAACATTTAAATCCAAAATTAAATACAACCATAAGACAAATACATTTTTTCATGGGTAAATTTTCAGAGTATAATCTTAATATTTATTTAGGATGTGTATAGTCAAAAACAAACTTGAAAAATGAAAAAAAGATGATTTTTGGTAAAAATGTTAGTTACAACCGTTTTGCGCTAAGCCCAAGATATATGAGACTTCACCATCATATAAGCAATTTTGTTCATACACAATAACTTTCTGCCACAACCTCCGAGCACAGATATGACTGGTTCAGAGCATAGCTCTATCATATCTCTGCTGCCATTTTGTAACAGATCAAGTGATGATGGTCAATTCAAATTTTAATATTATTTTATATGATTCAAAGTCGTTTTATTGTTTTGATATGCCAGAAAAAATGGGGCGTAGTATGGGAACACCTGTGGCAGGCAGCGGGCCGGCAGCGTCCAAGAAAAACATGTCCACTCCTTATTTTAAAAAGTTCTAACCATGTCATCATAAAACTCTGAGTGATATTGTTTGTATGCATAATATTTTAACCAAGTTTTATAACCAGGCAGATCGCATGAAGCATTTCGGAATTATGGCCATTGAATTATAAAAAATTGGCGCAATTAACCTTGTTCACTCTCTAACTAAAGAAGTTTTACTCTCTACATCTCCAATCTTTTATCCCAAATTTGCCAAATTAATGTAGTCTTCTCTCTAATAAATGGTTTCCATTCAATATCTTAAGTTTGCATAAACCAATTTTAATGAAACTTTAGAGTTTTATTAAACTTCAATAGGGACCTAGGTTGGGATTGACATTGGGGTCTGTTTGAATGGAGGTATTGCATTCAAATTTTGTGTGTAGGTTATTTTAATGAAACTCTTGTCTGGGATTACTGTTAGGGCCAGTCAGGTTTAGTTTGGGTTTAGTTTGAACCTATTATAGCTTGATTGCATTGAAAGCCTAAGGCATATTTGAAATGCTCTTGAGTCTGTTTCACGGGACAAGAACCAGTACTTAATGTCTTTCCGAGAGATCTAAAGAACAATCCCACAGTGGGGATCAAACCTGTGACCTTGCTAGGCGGACACCATAACACTACGCCACAGCAATCTTAGCTTGGGTTTGCATATGGGCTAGTTGGATACAGTTCAAGGTCTTTTTTTTCAAAAAAAAGTATAAAAACAGCTGTGCAATAACTTGAGTTTGAATGGAGGTATTGTTCTTCAATTGTGTGTGAAGGTGGCATATGCATGGGACCTGAATGTTTGTTGTTGTCTCTATTATTTTCTGTGCCATCATGTCTACAACACATTTATACATCCTGAACAAATCAATTGCATGACATCTCGCCAACTGTCAATCAAATCCTTATTTTAATATCGATCGACCAATCAGCCATCGATTAATCGGGCGCTTTAGTTACCAACGAGCTGTCCAACATTTCCTAGACACGCAGAATCTAGATATTCACATTTTTTAACGAGTTTCTCTTGTTTTCCTCTTTAAAAACGGTGTCAATTGGGATTGTGTAACTCGGGCAATCGATATCCAGAAAGTATAGTTGGTGACATTGCATTTACACCGTTTCCAAAGCCGAAAAAGGATTTTGAGAAGTGTAAGAATTGGATAAATGCATGCGATCGTACCCATGAACAACTGAACGTCAACACTGTCAACGACAATTACAATATGCTATTATCTAATATATTAGCAGATTTAAATAGTTAATGCTATCGATCTGATCGTCACATAATAGTTGGTGTTTTTTTAATTGTTTTATCAGTTATAAGGTGTTTAATAGAAGCAAGATTCATCTGCATTACTTTAAGAGTAATAAAACTCAGCATGAAGCCTAATTCATGCTGTGATTTATTACTCTTAAACTAATGCACTTGATTGTCATTATACACGTTATTAGAAGGTTACACGTGATATCTTATCTTAATACCGGTATCTACACATGTGCAGACATGTGGTGTCACCAATTACTGCTTTTAATCCACACTTAGAGATTGAATGCCTAGTTCTCATTTTTCCGAGTTTCGTTTATTTTGTTCGAAAAAAAAAAGGAAATTAAATATTGTAAAACGGTGTAAATAGGGTTTATGTAACTCGGACATTAGGTATCCAGAAAGATAAGTTTGATGAATTGAATGTATACCATTTCCAACGCAGTAATGTGGTCTTGACAAGTGCGAGTGGAAGCTTCAATGTGTAGAATTACCACAATCCCCCTTATAGAACATTAATTTATTTCAAATACTGGAAGTGTCATATTAGCGTTATTTAGTATGAATTATATCACTTGTATGTGTAAAATAATAGGGAATATTGATACCCACTTTGCGTAACTAAACAAAATCCACATTATAAATCGTGTTTTTTTGTGTATCAGAAACAAGTGATAACAATTTTATGTTCATATTTTAATAAAAACGTATCAATAAATGCCATAGTCCAAGAGTTATTTATTACTGATATCCCCAATAAACGTGGTAACTTGGGAGAAGTCGATACCTGCGCGAGCGTCTGATACTTGTAGCTGTATTAAGTAGCCTGACCGAAATACCCTTCACAGAACGCTAATTTATATCAGACAATGACAAAACTGACTGTGTTGTTTTGCACTTTCTATTAAAGTGATTGATAAATGTCCCATTAGCAATGTTTAATATTATTAATATCACTTTAATACGTAATAACATTTGGGATTTAGCTACCAACTCGGCCTCAGAAAGCGTGTAAAACTTATCCGAAATACCAGTTATAAAGTGCTTGTTCGTGCCAAATACATAGGGGAAAAATGTTTCGTAAATATTAAAAAAAAACAACATGTGTATATACCAGTGTAGAAGTGTTAATTTATTTTTAATACATGGACCATCATAACACGTAGTTACAGGTTAGATTTCGGTTAGCTTGCATGCGTTTGACAGCGTGTTATACGTACCGAAATACCCGTTATAAATATCTCATGTTCTTTATAAACTAATATTTCTTGCATTTGCATAATAAATAAATGTCACAAACCCCTTTTACCAGTGTTATAGGAGGTGAAAAAGTCCATACAAATCATCCGGAATATCGCGTGATCTATAGGCAATCTATAGGCAAAGAAGCCACTTTGGTGTTAGCGTGTCTAGGTTTTTAGACAGCTTAGCCACGTGACTAAGTGGGCGGAGCGATCATCGTCCAGGCGAGATGTCAATTGTAGGCTTACTTTTAAAATGGCATATTTTTTTACAAGTTGGCACTCTTTTTAGACATTTTTTATTGTAAACCATATATTAACACTTCATTTATGTAGAGAAAAACACAGATTTGCATGTCATAAGAAAATGTCACAAACTAGAAATCCGTCTTTAACTGGACAGATTTTACATGTGATTGGAGTGTCTATGGTTTTAAATGGGAGGTTACACTGCACCTGGAGTTTAATGCAGCCAATATCCTGGTGCCAATAACTGTAAGCAATAGTTTGACAAAGCCACAAGGGTAACCTGCAGTTACATTTTGAACAAGTAAACAAACTGATAAGCCAGTATTTTGCCAACACTCCCATGAAATATAGCCTTAATTTACTGATTATAAATTACCCTTATCTCTATCAACAGCCAGTTGATTTTTTCTAATAATCACTGTTTTAACCCTGATTTTTAATACATTAACTTATAGCTGATGCTGTAATTTTTTGTGGTACAATATATATTCCATACTTATTTCCGGCAACAATATCTATTCATACGACACACAAACACTAAATTGGCACAGGAACATGACTGTGTTGAATATATTGTACCACAAAAAATAAAAAAGAGCATTTTGTATCTTGTTAAATCTATGTTACCAGAGCACTTCTTATGCATTGAAAATTTGGCTATTTCTACAAGGAACACTGATTTTTTTTATTGGTTTACTTTATTTTATGAAATATTTTACAAAATATTCATGATTTTGAGTGTTAATGGGGTATGTGCCAAGGACCAAGGAAATGTTTGACTCTGTCAATGATCATGTCAATGTTAGAATGGGTCAACTGTTAACGTGGTACTTTAATATAATTGTATCAATGGTTCATTTTTTGGCAAATTGTTCATATGATGTTGTTTATTTAGTGGTTTATGTACTGTTTTGTTGTGCTATGCAAGTGATCATATGTTGTGTTTTGTTGTGTCAAATATGCAGTTTCATACGACATTTGTCAATGGTTCCATTATTTTTATGCTATGTCAATGGTTCCATTATTTTTATGCTATGTCAATGGTTCTATGGCTGTTTTTCTGTGAAATGCATACTGTATAATTAACTATGCATGTGCAACCAGAGTTTGGAGAAATTGTCTGAAACATATCTCCTGTCCTACGGAGCTGGATACCAACAAACTTTCCAACAATCTTAATTGGAGTTTAGTTTACCCCATAAGCACTTAAGAACTGCATTAATTCAATCAAAATGGAATTTATACATATTCTGGTTTGCTCTGGTAATGGAAAATGGTCAGCAAACACTTTCAAATCATCCTGTGAAACTGTATTAAAATAAATGTAAAAGGGTTGAAGTGGACTTTTAGCTATACAATTTATTGTTGTTCTCTGATGAAAGCGGTCGGTCACAAACAAGTCCTTATATTGCGTTTAGTTCAACGTAAGCAATGCTGGGATATGAAGATTGCTTTCAGACTTTTATCAGTTGGTATTTGAGGTGATCTTGCTATCAGAAGACTTTTTGTGCGAAAGTTGAAAGAGATTAAGCCCTAACTGTATGCTGTCACTTGATGTTATTTACTCCTGATATGAGATGGATTTTTTCATTATTTTCACCTACGTATAGACCGCTCGATTACGTAGGCTTACCTTAAACCATACTTTTTGTGGGATGTGTGAGTAAAAGGCTTATGGAGATAACCTAAAAAGGTTTCACGCTGAGAAATTTTTACAGAAGCTGTTCATTTTGTTTTGAAGTGTTATTTTATTCTGTCATGGAAGTTGTATTAAAATTGTTTTTCGTTTATTGCCTTTACATAAATTAATGTGGAATATGTGCTTAATGAAAAAAAACAAAACAAACAAACAAACAAACGGGGTAAATATTTGCTTAGTTCCACGTATGCAGGCATAACAGCATATATCTTTAGTTAGTTGGGACAAACTTCATCTTTCAATAGGATATGAGAAGAATTAAAATTAAATATAATAAGTAAAAGTCTTCATTATTACTCATTTTTTTTGCAATCATGTTACAAGTTACAAGAAATCTCAACATTCTAACAATTTTATTGCTAACCACTGGACATATTAACTGATTCACAAAGGCAGGTATAGGCAGGACAGTAAAAATATTGATCTTTGATTATCTTCCAGTCAGTAATCTACATCAGTTGAAAAAATTGTCATGATCGAGGAACTGACAAGTTTTATTTTGTCTGAATGTCCTTGTAATAAGTTCTCCATAACTACAATTAACTTCAAGTAATTACAGAGCTCCAGATAAGGTTTTGTGAAATTCTTAACGTTACTACCAGATTTTCAAAAAGAATTCTTAACTCTGAAATTTTATTCTTAACGTTACTACTAAGTTTTGGAAAATAATGTTTAATTTTTCTAAATGACCTAAAAATAAATAATAATGGATGTTTTCATGCAAAAAATCAAAATAATTTTATTTTTGAAATACCTTCATATGCCCCAGCTGTGCTTATATTGCATGCCTTTGATGAATTTTTACATATTTTACAATTCAAACGGATCTCCCCTTCAATCTTTTCAACGATTAGCCGCGGGAATTGTCCCTTCCACTCGTCCAATGTTTTTTGTTTAAGTTTGGACCCGTCCTGTCGCGTGTTTTTTAAGCTTTTCCGACTGTGTCGGCAACTTAACATACAACATCCTATTAGATCTTTTCTATAATGTCTTTCTTAAAATATACAACTTCGGCTCACTTTGCGTACAATATGTTAAAAGCGTGTTTTTTGCACGCTTTGCAGTTTTTTAGGACGTCCTCTGGGCGCAGCCATTTTTTTGACAGATAGACTGTACACGCCGCTTCTATTGGAAAAAATGTGCTTCGTTAAACAAAGCCGATAACCATTCTATATAAGTACCGAAAAGATTTTTAATACGCGAAAAGAACTCAATAAAAATCGATAAAAACCGATGTTAAAATAATATTCGTAATTTAATTTTGTAATTCTTAATGGGACGACCAGATTTTAAAATAAATACGTAACGGACTTGAAAATAATTCTTAATTACGAAAATACGACCCTTAACTGGAGCTCTGAATTATATTCCCTTTCCCATGGTCTCTGTTTCTTTTGGACATTTTCTTATAGCTCTTTTTATGTCCCCCAGTCTATACTGGGGGACATATTGTTTTTGCCCTGTCTGTTTGTTGGTTTGTTTGTTTGTTGGTTTGTTGGTTTGCTCAAACTTTAACATTGGCCATAACTTTTGCAATATTGAAGATAGCAACTTGATATTTGGTATGCATGTGTATCTCATGGAGCTGCACATTTTCAGTGGTGAAAGGTAAAGGTCAAGGTCATCCTTCAAGGTCAAAGGTCAAATATGTGGGTCAAAATCCCTCAAAAGGGGACATTATTAGTGTTTCACAAACACATCACTTGTTTTATTTAAGGGACTTGTTTGCAGATTGTCGAAATGATACTTTTCCAACTTTTTGTCCCAGATTAAAAAATTAAAAGAATACTGAACATGAAGGAGCTAAATTCCACAAGTGTCGTAGACTGGTACTGAAAAAACAATTTTGTTTATGAGTTATTTAGAAATAAGGTAAAATTGTCAAGAATTACATATACATTTTTTTTTTTTATTCTGTGTGTTTCTGTTGTTTTCATGGGTTTAAAAGTGTTTTTTTGGCAATAGGTGGATTGATAAAAAAAATATATATAAATTACAAAATGCAATAGCCTTTACTGCCATTTATTTATTAGTGGTTTAAGCGATTTACTTCAAAAATGCAAAATTTCTGTGAAGATTTTAAGATTAAATAAATCTCTTAATGAACCAAATTTACTTACATTAAAAGACAGAGGCTACTTATCAATACAACATGGACACATACTTTGCTGTATAATTGCTTCAGTAACCAATGAATTTAATTTATTTTTGCTATTGAGACAATTTTTCGATAAAACATTTTTAAATTCTACGGTTTCAATGGTCTGTGATTAATGCAAAACAGTTAGATTTCAAAGGTTTATCTCTAGCTTAATTTAAGACTTGGTGATTTGTATCCCTTACCCATGTCAGTTTTTGGTGATGGACCAAGGTAGACATTATGTTTTATAAAGAAATTCATTTAATTCTTGACTGATGACTGTTTGATATATGTATACTTCAGGAAAACTTTTATTTTATTTTTGGAATTTGCTTGATTATATTCATATTATAAGCATATGTAAGAAATTTAAATGTTATAAAAAATTGCGGAAAATAATTGAGACATGTTTGCAGTGCGCCATGGAAACTAACAATTGATCGTATCTCTCAAAAACATAGATAACAACAAAGAAAGAATGTCTTAGTATCCACACTGCGACAATTTAAGACCTAAAGATGGAAAGGTTTTATTTGACAAGAATAAATTTCAACCTTAATTAGTTATTCAATTGTTGTTACCTTATCTTGTATTGACATTCAGACAAAATATTTATGGCATCATTTTTTTTTATTGCTGCCTGATGAGATTTGTACTAATAAAACACAACTATAACAATTTATACACAACTGGTTATCAGTGAAATAAATTATGAGGATTATCCTAAAGCTTATCTTTATTTACGGATGGAATAGATGCCTTCTGATGATTTGGTAACTGCAGTGCAGGTTGCCGTCTCGTCGTGGTTAAATCACTTTTAGTGATCTATCTTGTTTTTTTTAGATATAAATTAGTTTTTGGTGAAAAAAATATAATGTAAGATATGATTGGAACTTTATTGTCAGAAAAAATATTATATAAAATGTAACAGGTACTGGTTGAGGAATCGTGTACACAAGCAATAAAATCGTAGTAGGTTTACAAACACCGTCAGTGAACATTGTTGGGGGAAAAAAAGCGGTGAAAAAAACATACTTTCTAATAAGACAATAAATTTGTTATACAATGTGTAATGTGAACTGCTCAAGGAATTAAGCATGTAAACAAGAAATGTGCTAAATGTAGATCTATTAAAAAAAATAACGGTTGTTAACAAGAACAAAAATGAGCAGCGAAAAAAGGACTAGAAAAATAAGTACGGCCCTTCAGCCCCCTTCCATGGGCGAGGGAGGTCACCTGACCACGATAGATGAAACCCAGATGCTGAGGAAAGTAAGTCATGATGAGGATGGCAGGACGCATGGTCAGGCAACAGAATATGGGGGTCTCAGGCGGGTAAGCAGGGAGCAGCCTGAGGGTCGTAAGGCAAGCACCTACAGTGTCATTGGACGGAAAATCAGTTATGTGCCTCCGGAGAATTTGATTAAGAAGCAGGTGAGAGTTTTGAGCTGGTTTGGTTGGTCCTAGCTAGAGTTGCTACATGCTAGGTATAGTGCCAGTAGATGTTGATAAATAACGTTGAAACATTGAAGTGATTGCGTATTGGTAAACTAGATATAATAAAGGCTTGCTGTATTGTCATTCCAGAGTTCATTTATTTATATAGAATCTACAACTTTATTACGTGCGTAAATTTATCAAGAAAAAAGTTACAATGCTCTGCTCTGAATTAAACTGATTTTGGCCTACAGCATCATGTTGAATATTGATCACCTGTGTCAAGTTTGACAGAAGATATATAGAAGGTTATTGAAAAAGTATGTAAATAAATGTTTAAGATTGTGATGTTTTTATTGATTTATGAATTACTTTATTGAACATTTATTCAGCTACATATTGCTTGCCGATAGAGACTGGTTTGTTCAAAACAGAAAAAGTCCATAACAGCCATTAGATCTTTAAAAAAAATGTTAAGTATACTTGCAAGATCTTAAAGCATGGTATATAGCAAGTAAAAACAGGACATGTCTTCTTTTTGTAATGCAATCAAAATTATTATTTAGGTGGTATGCCATACTATAAACAAATAGAGCTTGTATAGTGATGAAGAATATTCTCAAATACGTGTATATGTAGAAATATGTAGCATTTAAATACAAACAGTTCTATGCTTGACGGGAGCCAGGCCAGTTTTGACCAAAGGGGCTTCATGTTTTAAAACACTTTGTAGATAACCACTTTTTTTATATGTTTAGTGCCAAATACTACATTGAGGTTTCAGAGAAAAAGATTTGTTTAATATTTAAGTCTAAATAAAAAATGTGACCCCCAGTGTGTTGTCAGTTTTTATTATTGTGATTACATTTGTTTTGTTGTTTTATTGAATCAGCACATGTTTATAACTGCTATAAAAGGGACTTAAGTCACTTAAGCTTATTCCAGGTTGTCTGTGTCAAATTAAAAATGGTGGCATTTTTGTGAATAAAATGTAAATAGGGACGATGGCCTACATTGGTCCTTCTGTTTGTACTTGTATTATAGTCTGTAAAGAAATCTTTTTTAGATAAGGACATATTAATAAATAGGCTCAATAGGTTGTTGTCAGCTCGGGTACTTTCAGGTATACTACAAAGTACCGGGCGTACCGGAAATACGCTTAAAGACACCCGGCCATGCTCTGGGGTACTTTTTAGTATATTTTTCATACCCCAGGTACTTTGTAGTAAACTTAAGAGTACCCGGGGTACTGTTAAGTTGTACCTGAGCCAACAATGACCAAATGAGTCTGAGTGAGTCAGAGAGAGACTGGGGTTCCAAGGGGCAGATTTGTCCCTTGGTCAGGGGATATGCAGTGCTAATTAAGGCTTCCGCATTTCCCCCACACTCCCCCATTTTATTAAAACATACTAATTTATACCATTTAAGATTTATTTTTAATTAAAGATTTTTACAGCATCATTATTTTCTTTTTTTCTTTGCAAAAATAGCTAAAAATTTGAAAAAAGAAAACTTTCATACATATTTTTAGTAAAGCTGTTGCAATAGAAAATTTAAAATAGAATGAAAAATGAGTGTGCACATTAATGATAATTTTTATTTGTTTCTTCTAAACAACATTTTCTTACAATGCACACTTTGTCCTGTAAAAGACTATTATAAGGTCTGATTTTAAAGTCCAAATGTTTGAGCATTTGAGTATAGATTGACTAGTATATTTTCATGGGCATTTCTTCGATTGACATTTTGATGCTGTCATTTGTTTTAAGACACAGTAACTGGAAGCTAAATCCATATGGCATTTTAATATTCTGACAATAGCGTTGAAATCCGCTAGACAGGAAAACTGTGGTCCATTTCTTATGGTGACTTTTATCCAAGTCAGCGAAATTGACGGAATAAAAATATAACATTCAAACCGTGTAAATGTGTCTATTTAGGACCGAACTTGCACCCAGTGTTATTAAAGCTCTTATTGCATGCCAAATAAATTAACATAGGATTAAGAATTGTTACAGGATATCGGGTAATACTACTTAAAAATAATCTATTATAAGCATGTCAAAGGGTCAAAAATCTAACCGAAATGGGTTAAAATCAACATTAATATATTTTTTAACCAAAACTAATAAAAAGCGTGGGAATAACCAGTAAATCATGAGCGCCTGATTTGAAGCTGATCAAAAGTGTGACTCTCACACTGAAAGCATGAGACTTGCAAGACAGGTCTGATGTTTATTTTGTGTCTTGTGAAACAAGAAATATCTTTGAAAAAAGATATACGGCGTTGATTGGGGTTGGAGTTGGTGAAAGGTAAAGAGTTTAATGAATGAGATCAAAGATAGCGAATGTCGTTTTCCATACAGTTTGTAGCTGCATCACACGCAGAACGGGATGTTATGCGGCTTTTTTTACATTATTACATATTGCTTATCATATATCTATAGATACAAAACAGAAAAACAAATGAAGAATTAAAGTGAAATTAAAACATATAAGTCAACCGGCCACACGCGAAGTATCCGTACATATTTTAAATATAAATATGCGTGTTCGTCAAACGAAACCTGTTTTAGTGGTGTGTCAGGCATTGCTTTTTTATTCGATTATTAACAGTATCGGGAATCATCGTGCTCATGCTTAATTAATTGGTCAACATGGTTTAATAATGCTTGTTAAATTAATAAAAAATAATATTTATCATGGTATTGTTGAAAACACATTAAGAATCTATGATTGACATACCATAATTATATCGCAGAATATCTTCATTTAACATATTTCTGGTCTAAATACAATTCCAGTTCACCTAGTTAACACGATAGCATCTATATTATATAACGATCCGTTTAGTGACCGCGAACTGACCCTGATACCTTGCGGGTTGGAATGCAATGCATTAAAGTGAGGTCACTGCTGGAACGACGGCTTGTTTTAAACTTAATACTTTTACCTGTTTAATGTTCAATTTCAACAACAATTAAAAATGGTTTGGCCAAAACGAATATCAGGATATGGAAAAACGATACTTTCATGAACTAAAATACACTAGTACACAGACAGCAATATGGAAGTAATTACTCAATATGAGAACATAGCCTTTAAGTACAAACGCTCCGGCGCTGACAATCCTTTGAATATAAAGGGGCACACAAAACTGTATTGATGTCAAGAGTTGAGTGTAAAACTGTTCTATCCATCAAGCATTTTGATAAGTGATAAAATTGTTTCATGCTGAACACGCAGTTAAACAGTGTTACATGCTATACTACAAAGATGCGGTCGTGTTTCCAATGTTCTTGGGGATTATGCTCAAATCAGCCAATGGAATAAATAAAGTGTATTCATTTGTATCTAGCCACGGGAAATTTAATTTGAATTTTATTGGACACTTACAAAGATCAGGTAAGGTGAAAAGCTGGCTTAGAAAGCTAAGCCGAAAAAAATTATACTTTTACCAAGGGGGGCAACAACACATTCCAAAAGTATCATAAAGCTACCTAGTTACCTTCCTTGTTGAACAAAACACAGTTGACACTTTCACCCATGTTTGTGTATGTTGTCACCTATGACAACCGTGATTATGTTTGATTATTGAATCAAGGGTATTATAAAATATTGAAAACCCATAAAGTAAAGATAAGAACTTTGCATGACATTCAATAAACTGGTCTAAACAGTCAAATGCTTTAAATAGATTTGTATGTTAGGCCGTGGTTTCTATTTGAAAGTAAATATTTTGAACGTCATAATCAGATTAAAAAGGTGTGAGAATTTGTTAAGCTGTGGAGAGATCAAATTTGTTTTAAACGTGTAGAAGGGTTTTTACAGAACAAAATGATAGTTAAGCTTTGTATAATTTGTATCAAATTTAAGAGTTACAATTCATGTCTTTTACATAACCAAATATAAGTAGATACCAAACATCAGGTTACTATATATTGAGCAGCATGACCAATGTAGATTGGAGTATTATATATAAGGACATTGATAGTGCCTTGGTATATGAGCTTGGTATATGAGCTAGTTTTTGCGGTAGAGTGTCTGTCTGAGATTTTGTCATGCTGGTGACTATAATTACTACAAAAGCTGCTTTTATCTCATTAAAATGCATGAACCTATTTGACAATAATTAAGAGTTAGTTCAATTCGAAAGCATTGTCTTACAATTCAGGTGCAATGAGGTGCCAACATTTTGCAAATAGGTGTGCATAATATAAAAATGAAACTTGATAGGTAGTGTGAAGGTCTAGCTTATTGAAAGAAAGATGGTTTTTGTTGGTCAAACTCTTTTGTTGAAATACAAACTTGAAATTAATTTACGTGAACATGTACATGAGAAATGCCTGCAGACAAGTAGCTACATAATTATTATACCCTCAGTACCAGCTGGTGCAAGGAGGTGCTATATAGGAAATCACTTAAATTGAAGTCTCTTAATCTTTCTGTATGTACTAAAGTGTCATCGCTCTAGACTTGGCAGCAAATGTGTTAAAGGTGTATGTCTGGGTTTTAATCACCATCGTGATAATAAAGCTCTAGTTTCTTACATTTACCTGTCACTAGTGAATTCAATAAGCATAAATCATATGCTTGAATTGTTTCCTTTATTTGCATTCAATTTTGTTGGTGCATGTTTTGCACGAGTTTATTGAGGCCATAAAGCATACTTAGTGAAGTGAGCTTCTATCGATATTAATCACTTCCAGTGAGTTTAGTGAGGCCATAACAGCATACTTAGTGAGGTGAGCTTCTATCGATATTTATCACTTCCAGTGAGTTCAGTGAGGCCATAACAGCATACTTAGTGAAGTGAGCTTCTAAGGGTATTAATCACTACCAGTGAGTTTAGTGAGGCCATAACAGCATACTTAGTGAAGTGAGCTTCTATCGGTATTAATCACTTCCAGTGAGTTTAGTGAGGCCATAACAGCATACTTAGTGAAGTGAGCTTCTATCGGTATTAATCACTTCCAGTGAGTTTAGTGAGGCCATAACAGCATACTTAGTGAAGTGAGCTTCTATCGGTATTAATCACTTCCAGTGAGTTTAGTGAGGCCATAACAGCATACTTAGTGAAGTGAGCTTCTATCGGTATTAATCACTTCCAGTGAGTTTAGTGAGGCCATAACAGCATACTTAGTGAAGTGAGCTTCTATCGGTATTAATCACTTCCAGTGAGTTTAGTGAGGCCATAACAGCATACTTAGTGAAGTGAGCTTCTATCGGTATTAATCACTTCCAGTGAGTTTAGTGAGGCCATAACAGCATACTTAGTGAAGTGAGCTTCTATCGGTATTAATCACTTCCAGTGAGTTTAGTGAGGCCATAACAGCATACTTAGTGAAGTGAGCTTCTATCGGTATTAATCACTTCCAGTGAGTTTAGTGAGGCCATAACAGCATACTTAGTGAAGTGAGCTTCTATCGGTATTAATCACTTCCAGTGAGTTTAGTGAGGCCATAACAGCATACTTAGTGAAGTGAGCTTCTATCGGTATTAATCACTTCCAGTGAGTTTAGTGAGGCCATAACAGCATACTTAGTGAAGTGAGCTTCTATCGGTATTAATCACTTCCAGTGAGTTTAGTGAGGCCATAACAGCATACTTAGTGAAGTGAGCTTCTATCGGTATTAATCACTTCCAGTGAGTTTAGTGAGGCCATAACAGCATACTTAGTGAAGTGAGCTTCTATCGGTATTAATCACTTCCAGTGAGTTTAGTGAGGCCATAACAGCATACTTAGTGAAGTGAGCTTCTATCGGTATTAATCACTTCCAGTGAGTTTAGTGAGGCCATAACAGCATACTTAGTGAAGTGAGCTTCTATCGGTATTAATCACTTCCAGTGAGTTTAGTGAGGCCATAACAGCATACTTAGTGAAGTGAGCTTCTATCGGTATTAATCACTTCCAGTGAGTTTAGTGAGGCCATAACAGCATACTTAGTGAAGTGAGCTTCTATCGGTATTAATCACTTCCAGTGAGTTTAGTGAGGCCATAACAGCATACTTAGTGAAGTGAGCTTCTATCGGTATTAATCACTTCCAGTGAGTTTAGTGAGGCCATAACAGCATACTTAGTGAAGTGAGCTTCTATCGGTATTAATCACTTCCAGTGAGTTTAGTGAGGCCATAACAGCATACTTAGTGAAGTGAGCTTCTATCGGTATTAATCACTTCCAGTGAGTTTAGTGAGGCCATAACAGCATACTTAGTGAAGTGAGCTTCTATCGGTATTAATCACTTCCAGTGAGTTTAGTGAGGCCATAACAGCATACTTAGTGAAGTGAGCTTCTATCGGTATTAATCACTTCCAGTGAGTTTAGTGAGGCCATAACAGCATACTTAGTGAAGTGAGCTTCTATCGGTATTAATCACTTCCAGTGAGTTTAGTGAGGCCATAACAGCATACTTAGTGAAGTGAGCTTCTATCGGTATTAATCACTTCCAGTGAGTTTAGTGAGGCCATAACAGCATACTTAGTGAAGTGAGCTTCTATCGGTATTAATCACTTCCAGTGAGTTTAGTGAGGCCATAACAGCATACTTAGTGAAGTGAGCTTCTATCGGTATTAATCACTTCCAGTGAGTTTAGTGAGGCCATAACAGCATACTTAGTGAAGTGAGCTTCTATCGGTATTAATCACTTCCAGTGAGTTTAGTGAGGCCATAACAGCATACTTAGTGAAGTGAGCTTCTATCGGTATTAATCACTTCCAGTGAGTTTAGTGAGGCCATAACAGCATACTTAGTGAAGTGAGCTTCTATCGGTATTAATCACTTCCAGTGAGTTTAGTGAGGCCATAACAGCATACTTAGTGAAGTGAGCTTCTATCGGTATTAATCACTTCCAGTGAGTTTAGTGAGGCCATAACAGCATACTTAGTGAAGTGAGCTTCTATCGGTATTAATCACTTCCAGTGAGTTTAGTGAGGCCATAACAGCATACTTAGTGAAGTGAGCTTCTATCGGTATTAATCACTTCCAGTGAGTTTAGTGAGGCCATAACAGCATACTTAGTGAAGTGAGCTTCTATCGGTATTAATCACTTCCAGTGAGTTTAGTGAGGCCATAACAGCATACTTAGTGAAGTGAGCTTCTATCGGTATTAATCACTTCCAGTGAGTTTAGTGAGGCCATAACAGCATACTTAGTGAAGTGAGCTTCTATCGGTATTAATCACTTCCAGTGAGTTTAGTGAGGCCATAACAGCATACTTAGTGAAGTGAGCTTCTATCGGTATTAATCACTTCCAGTGAGTTTAGTGAGGCCATAACAGCATACTTAGTGAAGTGAGCTTCTATCGGTATTAATCACTTCCAGTGAGTTTAGTGAGGCCATAACAGCATACTTAGTGAAGTGAGCTTCTATCGGTATTAATCACTTCCAGTGAGTTTAGTGAGGCCATAACAGCATACTTAGTGAAGTGAGCTTCTATCGGTATTAATCACTTCCAGTGAGTTTAGTGAGGCCATAACAGCATACTTAGTGAAGTGAGCTTCTATCGGTATTAATCACTTCCAGTGAGTTTAGTGAGGCCATAACAGCATACTNAAAAAAAAAAAAAATTTTTTTTTTTTTTTTTTTTTTTGGGGGGGGGGGGGGGGGGGGGGGGCGTTGCAGTTTTCCTGTATATCCTTTTCTCCGGCTATAGTGAAAACTTGTTGACGCTATATTAGCCACATTTATTGGTTAATCTTCATGAAACTTGGTCAGAACATTTGTCCCAATGAAATCTTGGCAGAGATTGAAACAGGGTAATATGAGCTCAAAAACTATGTCACTAGGTCAATTATAAAAAAAAATGTTAAAAGTCACTTTTTTGGTCCAATCTTCATGAATCAGCGTGCATTTTTTTTAAACAGTCTAGTTCCTTTGACTTTCAGGTGAGCGCCTTAGGATCCATGGCCCTCTTGTTTAATGCAAAGCATTCCCTGTAGAGGGGAATATGGTAATCCTGAACCAGTAGATGATTTTCTGTTAAAATTTGATGGCTTTAATGTTTGTTACTGAAAAAAATGTAATAAGCTATATCATTTTGACCAAAATAAAAAATGTCAAGTTTAAATTTGTACTGATACATAATATAAGCCACACCTAAGATCAACAAAAGGTTGACTCATACAAAATCATAATGTTAAGATTATTTGGATTTTAGCATTTATGGTGATTTATGCAATTAAATAGTTTTACTATGCTTTGCTCAGGTACGGGACTTCTTTCTGCGTTGTATATTATTACAACGCTAATTGTGTTCTTTGTTTATAAAAAGGAAGAGAAGAAAATATCATCTCAGAATAGAACAAAATAAGCAAATAAAAGTATTTTGGTTTGAGAGATTGTGCAGGTTCTGCTATCTTTGTTTGTCATGTTTCATTTCACAAGGAGAGTTGTGCTTGCTGTTTACCACTTAATCTTTAATGCTTATTGGAAAAATCAGTTAATGACTATGCATTTTATTTCTTTGTGTTAGATACACATTTTATAATCAAGGAGACTGGTGAACCCAGGCATGTTATGCAAAAGGTCTTGAGACATTCAAACTTTCGAACAAAGTTTTGATAAAAATTAAATGATTCATATTATTTCCTTTCTTTCTTAAGCCTCTGTCATAATAATGGTAGAAGGGCACATGTTGTTGACTGTGTATGGGTATGTATGAACTATTTGTGTATTCATGTATGTGTTTGTGGCCATTAATTTGTGTCTGGCTCATAACGTTTTTGTGTATGATGGGATTCCAAAATGAATGTACCCAATTCACACCATATCATGGTGTGATGTGGTTGGCAGCTGTCCAATTAGCGCAGTGGTTGGTACACACGCTTCTAACCTAGGTGACCGGGGTTCAATCCCCGTTCCTGGAAGCAGGTGCGTTTGGTTGATGGTCACCATACTGGACACGTGGGGTTTCCTCAAAGTAGTCCGGCTTTCCCCACAACACAAGACCACACCAAAAAATGAAAGTCTTGCAAGAACAAATAAAAATAGCTAGAAATTGCATCTATAATTCTATGTTTGTCCCAATGTTTATGAGTCTAGTAAGTTAATAAGGTAGGAGTGCTGGGGTCCACACACAATGCATCTTTAGGCACAGAAGGACCTCATAAATTTCGAAATACACACACGCACGCACGCACGCGCAAGATGTTGTTTGCATCAAGTATGTTGCCCGCTTATAGGTCAAAGACACAATTAGGTAAATTGTTTTGGTCATGAATTGCCCATATTCGAGACAGTTTAATTAGAGCAGACTATGATATTCAATAATATGGACATATTCAAAGCAATGTTTCAACAATTATTTTTCTGTGACAATTCTTTGACTTTGAAATTAACATATTCTCAACAATCCACATGCTTGACTATTATAATCACTTATTTGGACATTTTATTCAAAACGCTGTTTCAAGAATGTCAATTCATGGCTTCTGATTTGTATGATGGTCAAACAGCTCCATTTTGTTCAGACATGGTCATCCCTCATATTAAAAATAAAAGGTTAAAGGTGTGGTTTATAGTCTGCTTCGATAACGTACCATGCACCTTCAGCCGAATTCGACATTAACCCCCTACCACTGGGATTTAAGTTGTCCGTTTACATATGGGGCAGTAGGCAGCAACGGCGCATTAACTTATTTCCCTCACAGGTACCCATTTATACACCTGGGTGNTTGGCATATTGTTTGTAGCTACAATATGAGAGAAGTGATTGGCATATTATTTGTAGCTACAATATGAGAGAAGTGATTGGCATATTATTTGTAGCTATATGGCAGTGGTTGATTGTGTGATTTAATTAGGATATTTGTGATTTATGTAATGATAGAATTGTAGAAGGAGGGATGAGTGATAGGCATCAATATGGGAGTGATTGATAGCTAATAAGATTCAATATGATGTCTTTCCAGCTATCTCAGTTGATAAAGCGCTGGACTAGATATCAGAGGATGGCGGGTTAGAACATTTTTAAATAACTATTTGCTGATGTTAATACCAATGTAATTAACATTATATGCATACATTTAAAACACTGAATTGTTATGGATTTGTATACATTGTAAAATATTGCACCATTATAGGAAACTGAAATTGGATCATCAGTTCTCTCAGAGTCACTTTAACCCATTTATGCCTAGTGGACTCTCCCATCCTTCTAAATTGGATCAATTTATTTCCAAAATTAGGGATGTCTTGTATATTTATTTCTATATTTAGCATATTTCTTACAGAAATTCCTTTAAGCAAACAGCGCAGACCCTGATGAGACGCCGCATCATGTGGCGTCTCATCTGGGTCTACGCTGTTTGCCATGGCCTTTTTTCTAGACGCTAGGCATAAATGGATTAATAATTCACAGCATTTCAATCGTTATGAACAACTCTACAGGGAATTAGACCTGGCCATCCTGCTGTTCAAGGCATGTAATATTCATTCCATATATGTTGATTTTCGTCATGCAATAATAATGTTGGTTGGAATTTGATGCGCTGCCTGATGGTTGGCCAGTCTTTACTATAGAAACGACTGCAACACTTATGTTGGCCTCATATGCACAAAGACACTGGGCACTAGTTTGTCACCAACCACATCTAAATATGCTTATGAAAAACAGTACTGTTATTCTAGCTGGAGATGAAAACAATTATCAATATTTGGACTAGTATACACTAGTGTTACTTCAAAATATCAGGAAAAATAAACTTTTTCCTTAAAAATACATGGATATTATTTGACTACGAAAGTTTGTTCATAGTGGTGTTATAGATTTTGGATATTTATTTTTTTTGGTTTTCGTTTTTCTTTTTGAGAATTATTGTTAAGATTAAGCTTTGAGTACCATTTCAATGCTAAAATAGATTATTTCTTGTTATATTAGAAGCAGATTAGTGACTCTTAGTAAAATAGAACAGACTAACCCAATGCAATCTGGCATATGGATTAAGGGTATTAATTAATGTTGAACAAAAGAAGGCAGATTAAGGTCTTAAAACAAGATAGCGTAGCTTGGCTGGATTTGCATAATAGCAATTGGTGTATGTTGATTTGTTTTGTCGACTATGATATATCCTGTACTTGTATCTGATGAACTGTATGGTAATGACTCTTTTACAAGGTTTAAGGATGTAGTTTATGTTCTCAACAGATTTAAAGAAACACCAAACATTTTGACACATTTTTGTGAACTTGTGCATCACCAGCAAAAATGTAAGCATTCGGTGAAAACTGAAGGAGTTAATTTGATAATTGAGATGGATATATTGGAGTGATAATGGAGTGATTCTTTGGGATTTAAACCCGAAGATGTTGGCCAAGTTCAAGACCCTGGCCAGGAAGGCTAGTGCTGATGTGTTAGATAACAGAGCTAAAAGGACCTCCATAGTGAGAGCCGCACAAACACTTGAAACCATGCAGGTAAAATAACGTATTCATGATTGCTGAATAATGTTTTGACCTGTATTTAAATTATTAACAGAGAATTATATGACTGTTTGTATGTATGATTCAATGTATTTAGGGTGTTTTTAAATTGGCAATTTTAGCCCCACATTCGGGGTCGTTCATGGCATATTAACATTATGTAAGGATGGGTATACGCAAATAAAACATAAGAAAGCTTATGTAAGGTATAATAAAATAAATTGGTTTTATTGGTCTCAAATGCGAAAAAAAATATAAATATATCTTGTACTTTTTTATATAACTTTAAAATAATCAAAAACCTTCAATTCTGTAATTGGAGAGTAACACATTAATTTAACAATTCAAGACGGATCATAAGATATTAAATGAAGCAGCATCCTGCATTAAGATGTACTTAAGATGGCTGTAGTATCACCTAGGACTATTGGCCTTGATGTTGCTAAACAATACACCATCAATAGTGTTTATGACATTGTTACTAACTGGCTGTGCAACAAGCAGACTGTATCGATTCTTAGATCAATCAACCTGTTATGTGGTAATCACCTAACTCATTTGCATTGGACAACCAAATTGAAATTACTGTTGCAACAGAATATCTATATAATTGCCTGAACCAATTTTATAATTAAAAAGATGTCATTTTCTTTATTTGGACCCATGAGACTTTATTACCACATTCACTCTTGAAAAAAAGTCACCAAACTATAAAGAATTTATCGAAGTTGCAGCATCTGTCTGTCGGTCTGTCTTTCTGTCCGTCTGTCTGTCAGTCCGTCCGTCTGTCCGTCTGTTTGTCTGTCCTAAGGAGAGCATAGATATTTGTCTGTTTTTATTGACTTTTCAGTTGTAAACTGTTGGTTACAATTAGGATTATGCTTTTTGTACAAATGAATGAAATACCTTAAATGAAATAAGATTTTGTATGAAACTAAGTGCCCATATAAACAGCAGTGTGTGGGTTATACCCATTATTTTTTTTGGTCATGTAACTCTTAACTAAAATTGTAAATGAAAAATGATGAGACTTCAAAACTTTCACAGTTGAAAAGGTAAACAAGTATTTTGCAGGTATAAATGTTATGTTTCCTGCCAATTTTTTTTTAATTTTGTACTGATCTTGTAACCTCATTTATTAAGCTTCCTTTGTTTCTGCTAAAAATGTTCTTATTGTTGAATTTTTTGTTATCAATGTTGTGTTAACTTGTTGAAACAATTAATCACAATTATTAGCTGAATGAGTTCTTCTCAACTTTGTACAGAAATACCCATATTTCATATTGGCACATGCTTTATAACATCTTTTTTGCCATAATAGTTTATGTGCAATTTTCCGCTTATAGAATGACTAATAACGGCAAGTGTCCACCATTGTGAATATAATATGCAAAGAGGGGTATCCAGCTTCCCATCAGCTTGTTGATGGAAGAATTCTCAATATTTTCATGTTTTGTGCCGATTTTGCATCAAATATTGCATGATATTTTTTAGTTATCACAATTCAGTAAACAATCACGGCCTTATATATGGGGTATGCGGTGATAATTTGTTGATAACTCAAATTGAATGTTCTTTATGCCGTTAATAATTAAATATATGCACAGCGAACAGGTTTTTCATGGATTGTTTCTTACAAATGTTGGAGATTAGTTTTGTATAAAAAAAAGCAAATGAAATGGCAGAAATTTAATAATCTACCCAAAATGCATTACCGGTTATGAGTGAGTCTTCAATGTTGATTTTGTTAAAAGATAATTTTACGTGCATTTTGAACTCTTTTGGTGTTGATGTGTGTTGAAATGTGAAATTAAAAGATCTTGAATATGTTGGTTTCTTATTAAAAATCACACACAACAAATTACTGTCAAAATGTTGAAATTTAAAATTAACTTGTAGTCAGTAAGCATTTTCAATAAAAAAGGATGGCTTTAGATATGGGACTACATTTTTAACTTGGGTATTGTCATAGCCAGCTCGTCCGCCGTCCGCGTCGTCGGGCATCCGAAAACTTTAACATTAATAACTTTTGCAATATTGAAGATAGCAACTTGATATTTGGCATGCATGTGTATCTCATGGAGCTGCACATTTTGAGTTGTGAAATGTCAAGGTCAAGGCCATCCTTCAAGGTCAAAGGTCAAGGTCAAAGTTTTTTTGTTTTTTTTAATTAAAAACTGCACCCACAGCCGAGCGTTGGCACCCGCTCTGTGGTGCTCTTGTTTAAAGTTGTCATCAACATAGCACACAAATGTTTTCAATCTGTATTGAGCTTAAAATTATTCCAAGAAAACTGAATTTCATCATTCTGGCAAACTTTGTTACTCAGAAATCAAGGTTAAAGCATCTTTCAAGGGATATCATGACTTACACTAACTCCATAAAATAAAAGAATCACACGGAAGCAATTTGATGAGAATAAAACCTCTTAAAAGGAATTACTCATAATGGGACATGATTTTCTCAGGGACGATTCCCGTATTGACAATTCCACCGGAAATATTATCGTTGAGGTGTTACAGTCCCACGATTGACTTGTTGTGCATGTAACTGAAGCATAACATTGATTTTTGCCGTATCTCAAAGACATGATGAAGTTAGTTTTGATGTAATGTAAACAAGGTGATAACGTAAATCGTTTCCAGAGAAACAAAACAGATGTCATTTCAATGCTTTTAAAACAGTTGAGTTTCTTCAACATGGCTGGAAGGTTAGCTTTTAAAAAAGCGTTCAAACGAGTAAGGGTAGCAGTGAGGCAACAAAATATTGTCACCAAGTTGGTAAGTACAACATTATTTTTTCAGAAATTCTACGGAGAGAAAATCAAGTATTTTTGTATTGATCTGTGGCTATTGTTCCCTAAAATATTAAATGAATGGCTGTTAATATAAACTTATTTAAGTGTATTAAGCACTGTAAGGAAAGTTTTACAATATGGTATATTTAAATGGATAATGATTATGTTGTGTAACAGTTAAAAGACATGCATATTTTATGTCCATCATTTAATGTTAAGTAATATAACAAAAAATATGAGAAACCACTTGAAATAAAGTAAATGAATACGTGTTTTATAAAACGCTGGTTGATACACAGGATGAAATAGAAAAAAAAACACTTCAGGCCCTGGAATGTGACATAATAGATTTTCTCATAGGGCCTGAAGTGGAGTTTTTTATTTATTAAATAATGTATGATACTTACAAGTGCTTGAACATTTTATGGCTTTGTTTAAAATCTTACAACAGCTGCACTTTATTGCAAAGCTCATCTATAAAGTGATAAATGATTTATTAATAAATCATCATACCACTTGTTGCAAAGTTGTAAATGTGTCAAACTTAATTAAGTAAATTTGTCCAGCAATAAACATAAAATGATCGGGAGTACTTGGCAGGAGTGTTTTTCAGCCCACCACTTTTCTGGTGTCTTAAATTCTGCAGCGAGTAATTAGACCTTGAAGAAATTACGGCCATTTTTATTGTCTGTGATGAGTTTCAGGAGAAGTTTGCTCGATATTGTTTTACCTCATAATGACTGATAGGCGTGATTGCGTGACCGAATGGCGCATATGTTTCCATGGAATAATTGCTAAGAGAACTTTTGATTAAATTCTGTGTTCTATTCACAGTGTTGAGCATGGATAAATAAGTAATTGTTGTTCGTAAAACAACACATATGTGTGTTGTGCATTTTTAGAGCAGGACATCTCAGACAAGTTTGCATGGTGGATGTTAATGTGGAAATTTAAAATCTCTAAAAAAAAAAAAAAAAAAAAATCCCCGAAGGCATGTTTTA
>VMBQ01002855.1:11041-80339 GCA_007657795.1 Dreissena rostriformis | reverse complement strand
CCACCACCACCACCACCACCACCACCACCACCACCACCACCACCACCACCACCACCACCACCACCACCACCACCACCACCACCACCACCACCACCACCACCACCACCACCACCACCACCACCACCACCACCACCACCACCACCACCACCACCACCACCACCACCACCACCACCACCACCACCACCACCACCACCACCACCACCACCACCACCACCACCACCACCACCACCACCACCACCACCACCACCACCACCACCACCACCACCACCACCACCACCACCACCACCACCACCACCACCACCACCACCACCACCACCACCACCACCACCACCACCACCACCACCACCACCACCACCACCACCACCACCACCACCACCACCACCACCACCACCACCACCACCACCACCACCACCACCACCACCACCACCACCAACGTATTCACACAATGGCTGCCACTACGACTGACAGCCCATATGGGGGGCATGCATGTTTTACAAACAGCCCTTGTTTCTATAGTTTCAATGGGTTAATACTTTCTCATTGTGTGCATTGATTCTGATGAAAAATTTTCATTCTAAAATACTACTTGTACTGAGTTGCACGTCTATATTAAGTCACATATGATCTGTTGCAACACGCACGCTTTCCATGTGACATCAACAATTTTGCGCTCTTATTTAAACACGGGTTTTACATGGCATACATGTATAGTGATTGATGAACGCTGTAGCACATTGAGTTTTGCACTTAACCGTTAATTCCATCTTCGTTCTTCGTGAAAAGGCGGGGCTATACACGTGCTGTTATATGATAGGTTTAGTAGTTGATCGCTAGACAAAGGAAGCCAATTTTATTGCTTTGACAGCAAGCGGCATCCTATAATGACGTCAAACTGTTCATTCGCGTAGATGGCAAATTTTTGCGAGAATTCTATTAAGTTGTTGAGACCTTCACATGGGGTTCGTGTGTATTCGACTGCCTTAGCGCTGATTGGCTGATGCGATTTACACTGATAACAGGACCCCTGTAAATTGATCGATTTTGACACCTAGTGTCGTCACCTATTTGGGTTGGCATTGCCATAGAGACGCTGCGGATTAGTGGGAACACAGATTCGAGGTGCAGTTAAGCCTAAGATTAGGTACATGTATATATGGATTTTGTAAAATCTGGGACTTTTAACAGATATCCGGGACTGTGGGACACGTTCTTCATTTCCGGGACAATTCCGGACAATCAGGGACGTATGGCATGTATGACATTCCATGCCAGACGAAGAAAAGTTTGTTTCCCAGTCCCTAATCTCATTAATGATCATTGTAACTAAGTCTTGAACCCAACTGTATGTGGAACGCTTAGGCAGAACCCTCATCCCTTCCACGAGTTATAATTATTGCTATTTTAAAGTTTGGTTAAATCAAACTGTTTTATTTATTTGAGAATTACAGTATTTAGTAATGGACCCTCAGTCAGCCCCTACTGCTCAGTTTTATACTCTTCATTGAGCATAATGAAAACTGCTGCTTTTAAGGTAAACAAAAACAACAACTTTGTACTGGAAAAATACTTTGTAGTAGGACACCCCTAAAACCATCTTTTATTTCAGTCCATAATGCATGCTGTACACCTGCCACCTGGATATTTAATCAAATTCGGCCCAATATTGACAATAGTTTGGTGTGGGGTTTTTTATTCACCGATTCACTAAATTGTATTGAATATTTTGTTTGAAAAGTCTATTCAGTGCAAAATAGTATAATGAATCATTCAATACAAATTCCCCTATTTTATTGTAGTACTTTATAACTGTGTAGTATATAAATACTGTATCACAAAATCAATGGTATTAAAGCCTCTATTTACAGCGTTTGATATCCACACCCAATTAATGCAATTATCTTGAAATAGCCCAGACACCGATGTATGTTATTAATGTCATTTGACACCGTAGCAATGGGACCACTGGTCACTTTCTAGAAATAAACAAACTTTCGATAAATTAAGCACCAGTATTGATATTTGACCACCGCTATCACAAAAGGCTAGATTATTTTAACTGATCAATTCAATGAATAAATATAGGCAAAGATCATTCAAGTTGATCTTTGTTTGCATTGAATGTATGGGCTTGTTTGGGCCTTTATTTACCACAAAAGAAATTTTCGCTTGTAGATATGGCATAGTGACATTGTATCTGGCAGTATTTCTATGGGGTTATGTGGGAGAGCCCGCCAATGAAGGACTGTACATTTTAAGAACAAACATAAACTTTGTGGCAGACTGGTTTTAGTTCAAGACTCATGTGGTAGGCTAAACCAATGACGGGGGAAATTATTTGAAGAGGAATATTTAATTATAAGAACTGTTGGAGCTTGCTGTTTTATGTATTTCAGTTTTGTGTGACATTCGTTGGGAGATTACTCAGGAATTGGTCTAGTTTTTAAGAAATTTATTGACATAATTGTTGTTTTTGCTTCAACTGTGTTTGCTGCAAAATGGATTTTAGATTCTTGTAGAAATTTATATTTGTGGTGAAAAAGAAGAGTTGAAGTGACAAAATGGCTGCTGCAGCTGTAGCAGCCACGAAAATTAATCGTGAGGCTCAGATGGTGAGAGACATTTTACCCTTACATGCAAAAATGGGTCTTATGCCATAAAGGGCCAATATAGCACCAGAACAGCCTGTGCATTGGCACAGTGTGGTCAGGAGCTACTCTGTCCACTATAAAGTCATGATATTATTATCAGATAGGGTAACTCCTTGCCAGACTGTGCAACTGTGCAGGCTGGTATGGAGCTATACTCCAGGCCACATATCACATGACACCCATTTTTGCATGACACAGATCATTTGATCAGTTGTTGTTAGAAATACATAGTAGAGCTTTCATGTCGTCATAAGTAAAATAATAAATATTAACAGTAATAGTAACACTTGTTTAATGAAAAAAAAGACAAAATAAATACCGTACATCACTAATATACTGAGAATAATTCAGAGAAGTAGTATAAATAAAATATTTGTAAGTACTTATTATTATTTAGTGTATCTATTTTTTTATTTTTTTTTAAGAAGTAAATACTTATATATTTGGCTTTCTTAATCGTCCCAAATTTCAAATAGCATGAATGTACCAACATGTACGTTCATGACTATTTTTAAACTTACAAGAAAAGTGTATTATTTTAACACCAAAGGAATTTCAAAGAAAGCCTCTCCATATTGATTATTGCAGGTTATTACATGTTCTCCACAATTGTCCTCTTACCTCATAGAAGAAGAATGCTGAATTACATAACATTAAGACATTCATTTCAAACAAAATTTTATTGGGTGTTTAAATCAGGCAGTGTACTAGCAGGTGAAAGAAAGTTTAAAGTAGAGAGATAACTATAACAGGTACATTTTGTGAAAGAGCAGTATAATAAAAAAATATTGCTTTCAAACTTGACAAAAATCTTTTGAGGCCAAAAATAAGAGTTGAAGGTTTCCAATTTACCTATCCCCTCCCAAACCCATAAAAAAAAAAGAAAAGAAAAAATTAGATTTATGCATAGATCGTCAAAGTTATTGCCCTTATTTCTGTCATAGATCATCAAAGTTATTGCCCTTATTTCTGTCATAGATCATCAAATTTATTGCCCTTATTTCTGTCATAGACCATACAAGTTATTGTCCTTATTTCTGTCATAGATCATACAAGTTATGGCCATTATTTCTGTCATAGATCGTCAAAGTTATTGCCCTTATTTCTGTCATAGTTCATACAAGTTATGGCCCTTATTTCTGTCATAGATTGTCAAAGTTATGGTCCTTATTTCTGTCATTGATTTTCAAAGTTTTAGCCTTTATTTTGGCCAAAAAATAACATTGTTGTGTGTAAGTTAAGTGCTAATCTGTAAGAAAACTTTACAGTCTTTAATTAACTTTGCTGTGTTAAGCAGCCAGCCAAAGGAAGTGGTCAAAGTGGCCACTTAAGGCAGGTGGTTGCTTTAAGCAGGTGACCACCTTTAGATGGTTGGTCAGCACCAAAATCAAAAACAGTGATGATCTTTCAATGTTTTAAGTAATGTATCCATGTACATGTTTATATTATACTTGCATGTACCTGTAGTCGATAAACTATATGAAACATCATTTTAAGCTTTGCAAGCCTATTTTGCACACACTTAACACAAACTGCAGGTTGCAGTTTAACTGAGGTGTAATAATTACTGATTTTCGTTGGGGGAAGGGGGGTTATCTACACTGATCCCTAATGCCAGGTGACGACTTGAGCCAGGTGACAGCTAGGTCAGGTTGGCATATAATATATACATATATATTAATTAGTAAAGTAACTCAAACTGCATACAGTTTTATGACAACCAGACGACGAATGAGATAGCATTCTAAGTACATTGTCTTTTGGTACCAAGTGTATTGATGTTTGTTGTAAAATGTCACAATGTACTAAAACATCTTTGTTGTTCTTCATGTTGCTTTATTTCAACTGTATATGATTGGACTATTCGATTAACACCTGTAAATAATTGATCACTCATGGTACCTTCTTAATAGCATTGTTATTGTCTTGTTACTGCATGTATTCCTGAAATGATGCAGATTACAATTTGCATATCTTTTGCACACTTCTTATTGAACAATTCAGGATATGTATATGTCATTGAAAATGTTTCTATAGCATGATTACATACAAAGAAACATAAGATGCAAAGCTTAAAAGATTTAGAAGAGTTATAATGTTGAAGGTTTTTATTAAAGTTGGAAAAAACTTGTGCATATTACTGGTAAAAAAGTTTACAGAAAACAGTTTGGCTTAACTACCTACCATATTTTATTTGGAGAAAATAGTGGAATAAAAACAACTTTGTATACACTTTTTTTGGCCTCAATAATTATATATATTATCATGTATCGTAATAAATTGTATTGAGTTATAGAGTCAGTTAAATGTCACAGAGGAGATAGGTATGACCCTTTAATTATTGGGGAAATAACTCAGGCAAAGTAGTTGTTATTAAAACAAGTACATATTTATTCCTTTGAATGCATGGTTGGCATTTGCACCATTGGTTACACTGTTTATATGACTGTATTGCAAAGCAAACAAACAGGTAATATCAACTTTCAAACATTTCATTTTTTATTCATTAAGGTCAAATAACTGTTCTTCAATTGGTTGTGAAATGGTTCTACTTGGTTCCCCATGAGCGAAATATTTTATTCAACGATTAGTGAAAATTGATACTAGAGGAATTTATAAAAAAATAAGAGTTCTGTCTGGCAGGCTCATAACCATTTACAAAGCCCGTATTGATCGCGCCTCCAGATTGTACAAGTATCGATTGCAGACTACCCACAGCAAAACAATAGGTGTCCTAAAAGACCCGATATAGCTCATTACAATTTAATGTTATACTAATTGGCTCATAGTGTCTGCAAAAAAGTATCAGGTTGTTTACTGGAATTTATGACCCTGTTTATGTTATTCCTTTACAATCAAATGGATTATAACATTTTCTATGTTTTGTACAGGCCAATCAAATCTTTTAAATGTTTCTTTTTATATTTACCCTTGTGGCTTTTTATTTTGAATATACATGGATTATTTTATTTTCTATGTGTCTTTTATGCCAACAAAATCCTTACAAATGCTTATTATAATAGTCATATTTCTATCCTCGTTGCTATGAATTTTGAATGAATATTTTGATGATTATACTTTTCTTAAAAGTTCTTTTAACCCACTTATATTGTTTTATTTTTCCTTATATTTCTATCCTTATGGCCATGAATTTTGAATTTATATGCCAATTATTATGCTTGCATGTGCATGGCTTAGTGAGGATTCCTTTGTCATAGATTTAGGGACCATAGTTGTAGAAACTACAATAGTCGATAGTAGAACTGCTGTCTTGAATGGATTTGCACCAAGCTTAATCAAACAATTAAAATTCCCCTCAGGTTGTATATTTGCAGTAACCAAGAGCAATCTAATGCCATAATATCTTATGCAAACATGATAAATGCGTCCTCTATAGTTGGTCTGTAGAGAATTTACCTCTTATAAGATCGTTCATATTTGATCAGCAAAAATCAATCCCCACTATTTTGTTTTCTTTAGAAGAAAACTTAAATCTGTCAATAGTATATTATGGTTTAACTTTTCCTTTAAGCATTTTATATTTGAAAGCCTGTTCTTGTTTTTTTGGCATACTATACATTATGAATTTTAAATGTAAAAAATAAGACATTTTAGGGTAGTTTGTTATTCTTACAATAACAAAGATCTTTTCTCAATTGCTTACATATTGCTTATAACAATATGATATTATTTGCATCTAACATGTGCTGGGAACATGTTTTCAAACATTTTCTACAATGAATACAGTTTAAGTGTACATAATTAAAATGTTTATATATTTGTTTAAACCTTTTTTCAAAATTGATAATAGCTCAACTTTTACAAGGGGTCAAACAGTATGAAGCTAATCAGACAGGGACAACACTTTTCACTTTTATGGTATGTTCATTTAAAGGATGTCTCCTCTTAGCAAAAATCCAGTTTTAGGGGGAAAGTGTTGTCCCACAGATAAGCCTGTGTGCACTGCACAGGCTAATCTGTGAAGACACAATGTGCATGCATTAAGCCCATTTTTTGCAGAGCATTGCTCATATCTAAAGGGCCATAACTCTGCAAAACTATGCCAATTAGGACATGCTAATGATATGCACAATAAGACTTGAAACCGATCAATTCTGATGGTTCAACAATATTTTATCTGGGGTTATGTAAACAAGCCTTGATTTTTTTAGGAGTCTAGGTATCAATCCATCTTTCTAGCACAAAATAAAGATGTCTTCCTGTACACAATTTCGCTGGGACAAAACATTACCTGTCAGCTTTGTCAACTACGACATGACTAAAATACAGAGAAATAATCACAAAAAACTATCTGCACAAAGCATTATAAAATATTAGCGTGTGTCTTGTCTTCTTCTTGACCAGCAAAAAAACAAAATGTTAGTCTGTGTTTCATCTAACCAGCAAACTATATGAAGGTAAACAATGGGGCAAAACACCAACTAAAAACTTCAAAAGTGACCATTTGCTCTTCTTTTTGCAGCAAAAGTTGAAGGAGGAGCGAGAGACAAAGAGATCCCACCTGGATGAGCGCCATCGCTACGTCCTGCAGACCGTTGCAGACAGTCTCGGTCTCGAACTCTCCGAAGTCGAAGATGCCATTCTCGAGGGCTCACAGGTACGTGGAGAGCCTTTGATTTAATTTCAAGTGTTGAGCGCAAACTATTGTATCCTGTTTAGAAAGGCTATTCAGATAGAATAGTTTCCTGCTAAACCCACAAATTTATGTATCAGTATGCATGATTGTGTACACAGAGATCCCATTTCCTGTCTAATATTCATGAACCTTCATTGGAACCGATGATGTATAGGCCAAAACTAAAACTGGGCCATTTGGGGTAAAAACCTAGTTTTCTATCATATCAATATTACTTGCAAGTTCTTAAATACTGGCAAGCGCCATAGGTCCCTCAGGGCCCTCTTGTCATGTTATTTTACTCTCTGAACTTAATGCACATTCAAGGAAATGTCTTTGTTAAGACTTTGTGCATTTAAATAACAATGACACAAGCACAAATTTAAAACAGTGCAAATACTTCATTTACAATGTCTCAAAATTGAAACATCTTAAAATGTATTTGATATGTTTATCAGATGCAACAATTTCATTTTAACATTATTGTAATTAAAATATGTACATTTTTTTACGTTGAATGTACCATAGTCATGTTGTTAAACCAAGGATCTTTTCTTTGATTCAAAAGACATTTTATGTCAAAATTAATGGACTACAGTCAAATTGTAATCATACTGTTTCAGAGCAAAATATAGTTGTACTTTGGTAAAAAGGGTATTTTATGTCAAATGCATGAACCCCAATCATATTATTATCATATCATTTCAGATTGAAACCATGGATCTTTTCTTTGATCCAAAAGGCAAGGTCGGCATCAACCAGCTGATGTTCTATTATCAGGAACCGGAGGATAAGGAAACTCATGGTAGGGTGTAGCCTTTGTTGTGATTGGTTATAATAAATATCATGCCCAACCTTGTGCTTGAAATTGTTTAGCAGAAACAAGAGCTAGGAATTGAGAGTGCGTTTTTTATATCCCCAATACAAAGTGATTTGCATTTGTTGAATTTCTAAAATTAAATGAATAGCTTTTTTACTTCATCATGTTCAAGCAAATCTGAAATCAAATAAGTTTGAATGGTTGACAAATGCTTGATTCATTTTAATTGATTCCTTCAGCAGTGGTGTTTTTTTTCCATTCAAAATCACGTTTTATTGGGGATACATTTAGTAAATAATGTGCATAATGCTTTAAAGAACACCTTGCATGCACAAAGTATAAGTTTATCTCCCGGTTTTGGTTTGTTTTGTTTGCAATAGACATTATTTCATTGCTCAAGATAATTTTAAGCAATGTATTTTGCGAATATAAACGTTTTTGGGATTATTGAAATGATTTAACTGATGATTATCTGGAGCAATGTTATGTCCATCAAAGAATTTGTGTTACAACTGTTTATGTTTTTATCTTCATGTGTCATTGTTACTTCTTTGTGTGTTAAATGAGTGAAATCTGGTTACTGAAATTCATGTACATTAACAGCATATTTAAATGTTATTTCAGTCTTCAATTTATTTTTGTGTACTTCAATGATCATATTAATTATAAATTGTTGGTCTAACACTAAATATTCTTTATGTTTATATGTAGAAAAACATCCCCAAAAATTGCAGAAATATGTCAATATCTTCGTCAAGAAAAATGACAAATTCCTTTTTATCGATTATCAAGAGGAATATTTGTATTCATCATTTAAAATATTTGCTAGTTTGACCTTGTATGTCTGTATGACCTGATTATGAGGATGTCATGGCAACACTCCTGTCACCTATGTATACCAACCTATGTGAACCGCTTCATGGTCTTATGACTAATGCTGCCAGTGCAGCTCCAGACCAGCCTGTGCAGTCGTGCAGTCTGGTCTGGAGCTGCTCTTATGAGACCACTAAACCTTGCATGACTTTAAAGTGGACAGAGTAGTTCATGATCAGACAGCATTATTGCACAGGCGGGTCTGGAGCTACTCTTGCCGCATATGCAATGAAACCCATTTTCGTATGATGCTGGTTATATATTATACTGAGCCAAAAAAGAACCATTTTGCTAAGTTATAATGAAGATAAATGTAATACTTTTAAATGATTTGACTCAAAAATAAATAATGTGTATGGGTATATAATTATGTTGTATGATCATACTGGGATAGACCTGTAAATTTGCCTTATTACATGTAGAACGATTTATATGGACATAATTTTTTTGGTTCAGTATAATGTCTTAAAAGCGACCATGTACCGTTTCAGCTGTGGGATTCAAGTTGCACCAGCAAGATGAGAAAAAGAAAAATAGCCCATGTATGATCTCAAATATTCCGTAGCTTGTTCCCGCTTTCTACATATATTTGCATTTTATATCCCTACACCCTTAACCACATTGGCCCTGTAGAAATAGGGAATACTATAATTATTAATAAGAAATTTATCTGGAAGACCTTCGAAAACCATGAACAATCTACTTTTTAGCAATCTAGGTTGCTTTTTCGGTTTTTGCAGATAATTTTCATTTGTTATCAATTCTTAGTATTCAGCTTATCCCATCATAATCTTAATTTATTTTATGACAGACAAACACAATGTCTGTCTTTTTATTGAATTAAAAGATGATTCACTAATAATATTATTATCATTGAAATACAAAAAAACGCGATAACAACATATAACGACATTGTGTACAGAAGTGTGCATGACATCATTATTAACTTCGAAGAAAATGTTAAAGGCCCTATAAAGGTGACAAATACAATTATTATGCATATAAACTGGTCTAATTTTTACCGGATTTCAGTTACTCTTGCATAAAAAATGCTAATAACGCAGCTTAGGTGCAACGTTGTCAAGAATTATGAAAGATACACCTGTTTCATAATTGGAAGAAATGTTTACAACTTCGCAACTAACGTGGTATGTAGCCTCAAAGCGGTGACGTATGCTTAAAATAGCCGAAAGAAAATTCAATTTTAATTCTATTTTAAACAACTTTTTACCAGCAGAAAGTAACTTATTAGATCACTACAAACGTTTTAACCATTTAGAAGAGACCTACTTTGTGAGTAATACCGGAAAACGTTGAAAATCAACGATATATTTTTGGTGACCTGAGTCACTTTCACTTTCCCGAGTAAACAGCGATGTAAATAAACTGATTGTTTGTAAACACAATTGACTTGGAGAACACTGTATTTTGAGCTCAAAACAAGTTGTATTGCTCATTTTTTTATGGTTATGTCCAAAAGCATATATATATTGTTTTTTGATGACCTTTATAAATAAAATATGAAAAAAATATTTAAAAATTGGTAAATAATTACGGATCATCACCTTTATAGGGCCTTTAAATACCTTAAAAAGCTACTTATATTTCATCAATAGTCCCTTATGATGGGATAAAATGTAACATAATTTGTGTAAATATGCCCCGTTTGTTCCTTTACCTTGTGTACATAAAATGCTTATTCCTTTTATATTTAACCTTTTGTTACCATTTCCCTTGTTTGTGGCCCCAAACCCCATGACTGCATGTCTTTCTTGGTTTCAGTCCTCTCTACAACATATCATGTTTTGAGTCTGTGCAATATAACTGCGATGGCAATGATTAGGTGTAAAAAAAAGTTGTTAGTTTCCCCTTACCTGACCAACCCTAATTACTTGTGCTGACCCTAAACCTTTTTGTCATAATGTTTAGTTATAATCAATCATGTTTGCTTATTTCTATCATTTTCACTCATGTAACTTCTGTATTAAGTTTGCAAACATATTTGCTACATTTTTTTTTCAGTTTTGCTAAAATAACTTTAAATTAAAAACAATAATCTTAAATAGAGATTGTGAAGATTGTTATATGCCATTGGATATTGATCTTATTAAAGTGATGAATAATTAAAAAAAGTTAATGAAAAAAAAAAAATTACCTACCCTTATTTTCTTGGCGATGTAAGTGGAAACTAATCACTTTTTCTTTATGGCCTTTTAGTTGTCCATTCCCTGAATATTAAATTAAAAAAACATTGCAGATTGTTCATACATATATTTCTGGTATGACTGGGTCTTAAATATTTCAATATATATGTGTCAATATTCTGTATCCTGGCTAATTATATACCTACCAAATTGCATGTAATAACAGTCCAATAGTAATTTAAAGTACCATCATTATATTATATTTTTCTATTTTGTTGTTGTAATTTTAGATATTATAGGCATTAAAACATCTTTACTTTACAGGGTGCACCTTTTTTGTCCCTTACTATTTTACACTTTTAGAGAAGATAACTAATGTATAGTCCCTAATAAACAAGAATTGCCTTACATTTTCTCAGATGGTGTTTTTTTTTTATACCGACACTCAAACTAGTTTTGACATTCTGTCATATATGCACTATTTTGTATAACAACATTATCTTTTCTTTAAAAAAATGTAGCTTTTTTTGTGCTTGATATAATGTATTCTTTTAATGTTTATAGCACAACAAAGGTCTTCAATAGACCTTCTCTGGAATGGGCTTGATATTTAAAAAACCCAACTAATAAGTGGGTAAAAAAGAGAGCAGATGCATTAAAATCCTTTCAAAAGTTCATTCAGGATTAACTGTTATTATTTGAATGCAACTTTAATTGATGGATACAACAGGTCAGCGTTGTTTGAATCTACATATAAATAATAAGGTGTTTTTTTCCAAAGTTATGGAGCTCTGAATAACATCAGTATTAGTCCAGAAGATTTACAGAATAAGTGGGGGGGGAGTGTTTATTAGGATTTAAACATTTATTAGTGACTATACGGCTTGTGTTGGATGGTATGTGTTAATTCATTATATTTCTTTATATTTTTTTGTATATGAATACACTTGTATACACTAATGAACAGAGAACACTTGACACACTGTGTCATGTTCTGAGAAAACTGGGCATAATGCATGTGCGTAAAGTGTGGTCCCAGATTAGCCTGCGCAGTTTGCACAGGCTAATCAGGGACGACACTTTCCACTTTTATGACATTTTTCGTTTAAATGAAGTCTCTTCTTAGGAAAAATCCAATTTAGGCGGATAGTGTCATCCCTGATTAGCCTGTGTGGACTGCATAGGCTAATCTGGAACGACACTTTACGCACATGCATTATGCCCAGTTTTCTCAGAACACTACACACAGTTTAATAAGGTCAGCACTGTTTGCAATTTTCTTGTCACTGAAGATCTTGGTTGTGTCTGCTACAAGTATGGCCAAAAAGTTGTTAGGATGCTAACAAGTACATGTTTTTTAAACAAAAATCTGATTAATTTGATTTTATACCAACCTGAGATATCCATTAGTACATTTAAACTGAATGTTCTGCAAATAATGCACGAGTAATTAAGTGTGAATAAACCTTATTAAAAACTTACAAAAAAGAGGACAATATGTGTCGGGTTCTGAGAAAACTGGACAAAATGCGTGTGCATAAAGTGTCATCCCAGATTAGCCTGTGCAGTCCGCACACGCTAATCTGGGATGACAATTTACGCACAAGCATTATGCCCAGTTTTCTCAGAACACAACACATATATCGCCAGTAGTGTTAGGGTCACACATACATTCATGATCCGTCAAGTCATATATTTTAATCACTTGACCGGGTTATGGATTAACATGCTGTGAATAATAAACTAAAGCAGTCCAAGTGATTGATTAATTCATTGGTTAATCTATGATAAAGAAAAACTGGCATAGTTTAAGGAACACTGACCTATTACTTAGCATGAACAAAGTGGTTAAGTTTGAGAATGTTGTTTAAAAAGCGCTTACAGAAAAATGAAGGACTGTTGGCGAATGAAGACAAAAGCAAGTGAACATAATGCATGCTATTTTATTGTAAGGTAGTTATGTTCAAATGGTCCACTGTCTGTTATGAAGTAACTACTAAATAGATCTCTCTCTCTTTTTTCATAATTATTCACCCCTGAAGATCACTGCATTTCCAACTTAAATAAAACTTAAATATGTATTTGTAGAAAGGTCAACAACAACACTTGAAAAAAGTCGATTTCATTCATCGAAAATTATTTCAGGGTTACCGTACATTTACGTACATCAAGATATATATTACCTTGTTTGTTTTACTTAAATATAAAGCACATTTCTAATGCCATTAAAGTTTTGCATTTCAATTCAGTTCTAATAAATAATTTAAAAAAATCTTTGGAGAAATAAAATCTTTCTTTGCTTGTTACCAGTAATCATACATCAAGAATCTGAAATGTAGGTAAATCAATGAAAATTGTGAAATTATGCAAAAAAAGTATAGATAAAATTAGGCAATCTTATATATTTTTGAGTATAAGAAAAAATAAATTGAAAAAAAAGAAGGCTACAAGGTAAATTAATTAATGGTCCCCTACTGATTTCACCGGAGGGGACTTATGGTTTGAGCTCTGTCTGTCAGTCTGTCTGTCAGTCAGTCAGTCTGTCACACTTTTCTGGATCCTGCGATAACTTAAAAAGTTCTTCATATTTTTTCATGAAACTTGAAATTTGGACATATGGCAATATGGAGATTATGCACGTCATTTTATTGTGTTCCAATGTCAAAAAATCTGGTTGCTATGGCAACAAATATAAAAAAATAAATATAAATAAAATTAAAATAATATTCTGACAATGGTGGAGCCGGTAGGGGACATAATTGCTTGGCAATAGTCTTGTTCTTTTTTGTTATTATATCAAATTGTTTAACTTAAAACCTTTTTTCATACATGTCATCAATAAACTTGTAAAATGTAATGAGACATGCACAAAGTTAATTTTACAATAACCAAGTTTGTATACATTATTAATGGTAATAGTAATGTTTTATGGTAATACATGAATACTTGTGTATAAATCTGTAAATGTTTCAGTGGATCATCTGAAGACGGGGCCTCCTGCCCCCAAAACCACGCGCCAAGTGAAACCCAAAGTGTTTCTGGCCAACGGGAGTGATGTCCCTTTGAAGGGCACCTGCCTTCTCTTCATCAAGGGAGGTGACTCTAGCTTCGTGGTAACTGACCAGAACATGGTCAAGGTAAGTTGGATATATGGTTTGAATAATATAACCTTAATTTATATTTGAGCCTTTCAAAGCCCATTTAATATGAAAAAAAAAGTTATTGTCAGATTTAGAAATACACTACTGATCCGTTATATCGTGGTTCGCGGGATCCACAGATCGCTATCCTGATATATCTGGATCGCAATATAACTTGTCAGGTCAATCACGCATGTATATGAATGCATAAGCATAGTTTGGCAATCAATTTATAACGCGATCAAGATATATCATTATCCATGGATCCTGCAAACCGCGATATATTGGAGATGCATTGTATATTGGACATCACGACATAACGGACCACGATATAACAGAGTTGCCGTGTATAACAAATATGAATCTACTTTTTACTGAACGTCTAAAACTTGGAGGATAACATTTTCACTGTAATTTGGAAAGTAGATAATGCTTGAAGTGTGTTTAAAGTGCATAAAAACTTTTCCTGGTTAATTGAAACATGTTTTAAGGATATGTCACCCCTTTCATAGTACTTTTATATTCTCATTTGAGTCGCGTTCTGAGAAAACTGGGCATAATGCATGTGCGTAAAGTGTCATCCCAGATCAGCCTGTGCAATCCACACAGGCTAATCAGGGACAACATGTTCCGCTTAAAATGAAATCTCTTCTTAGCAAAAATCTAATTTAGGCGGAAAGTGTCGTCCCTGATTAGCCTGTGCAGACTGCACAGGCTAATATGGGATGACACTTTACGCACATGCATTATGCCCAGTTTTCTCAGAACACGACTCATTTGACCACAATGGTGGTTCCCCTACAGGGGACCCTTAAACTGACGTGAAATATCAGCCATCGCCACCGAGAGCTCTCAAACTGAGACCTATCTGATATTTGTTTTATGCTTCCCTGTGAGTTTTGAGGGACTGGCGCTCTGGGAAAATGGAGCTTAATGCATTTCATAAAGTGTTGTTCCCAGATTAGCCTGTGCAGGTTGCACAGGCTAATCAGGAAAGACACTTTCCGCTTTTATGGAATTTTTCGTTAAATGGAAGTCTCTTTTTTCATGAAAATCCAGTCTAGTGAAGACTGCAGTAGCTAATCTGGGACAACTATTTACCCCATTCATTTCACCCTGTTTTCTCAGAGTGCGGCTCGATATTGTGACTTAACACTGGAACTCACTGTTTCAAACTGTGATAAAAAAATAAGAGAGAAAAACTATTGATAAATTTCACTGTTCCACTGTTAAAAGATGCCATTATTTTTACATCATAATATTATTATTCCTGTGAAATGATCTACATGTAGTATGACCCTTTTAGAAAGTAAACATATGTTAAACAAATGGTAAAAAAGCATAAATTAATAAGAAATGTGTTGGTTTCGGTAAAATTTTATCATCTATGTATTGTTCCCAACAGGAAGTGACCTTCACGATCCTTGATACTAACGGTCATGGCAAAAATGGTGCGGGACTTCTGTATGCCGTGGAGCACCTGCTCTCAAGCATCTTCATTCCAGCGCTGAAGAGTCTCGACAAGGGATGGGGCGAACTCGAGTCTAAGGGAGCGATCCAGACTCGACTCGATTTCCTGAACACCCTCGACTCATTTGTGTCAGTGCTTGTTGGTGAGTGAAAGTGACATATTTGATAGCCGCAGCAGTAGGTCGTCTTGATTATGAACAAAACCCTGATAAAGCTGAAGAATTTAGTGCAAGTAGCTTTCATGTGATAATGAGGAATCCTGCATATGACAAATGCTGGGATATCTCATAAAGTTTAAACGGTGCATAAAAGCTGTTTGCATTTAAACACGTTTTCAATGTATAAGCTTCACTGTTATCTTCCTGATTAAATTTAAATACTGGAATTTATTGTTTTAACATTAGTAGCGTTGATTTGATCATGGAAATTCCTTTCACTCATTTTCTTTACAAAATAAGTAAATGATGTAAGAGATTGTTAAGTAACTTATGAGTAAACTTCTTTTTTATGGTTTTATAATATTACAATTCAATGTTCAACTCAAAATAATGTTATTATTTTCTCACCTGTACAATTTAATTGAATGTAAACTCACAGATAACATCATCACACAAAGTCCCAGATGAGGCATCTACCTATATAAATCATGGGCACATAATAAGGTGATAGCCTGAGAAAATATCAGTAATTTAAGGGGTGCTCTTCTAAGCAAAAATCCAGTTAAGGTGGAAAGTGTCGTCCCTGATTAGCCTGTGCTGACAACACTTTACGCACATGGTTTAAGTCCCTTTTTCCAAGAATGCAGCCCAAATATTTACCTGGAGCACTAAATGAACCTTGCAGGTGCCCAGGAGAGCCTGAACGAGAAGGTCCAGTTGAAGCCGTGTGATACGTACGACCTGTCTCGTATCCAGACGCCTGCCGAGTACCAGGCCATCGCAAACAGCTCCGAGGCCCTCCAAGGCATTGAGGCGTGCATGGAGGTCTGGATCAAACAGATTGAGCAGGTACACGCTGGGTTTTAATTTTTATCTATTTGAACATTTTTATTTTTGCCATTTTCTCTTTGCTATTTCCTTCATTTTAGCTCACCTGAGTATGAAATGCTCGTGGTGAGCTATTATTATCACCCATATATCTGTCATCCGTCACTGTGGGTGGTGCTGTGTGCGTTGTCAATCTTTAGCTTGTCATGTGCTTCGTCCAAAAATGAGGTCACCAGGTCAAATCTTAGAAAAACATTTTATCTTGACAATACCAAGAACGAGTTTTAATCTAGGTCACGTGCCTTCAAATCTACAAAAAAAACTTGTAAACACTCTATTGACCACATTTATGAATCAATGTTGATGAAACATGGTCTATCTGTTTATCTTGACAATATATATGCCAAGTTCATATGTGAGTCCAAAAACTAGGTCACCAGGTCAAATCTCAGGAAACTCTTGTAACCACACTTAAGGACATATTTATGACTCAATCTTGATGACACTTGGTCAGAATGTAAATCTGTATATCCAGGTCAAGTTTGTATCTGGGTCACATGCATCTAGAAACTTGGGTCACCAGGCTAAAATTTTAAAAAGAATCTTACCACTGAAGGGGAAATATTTATGACTCAAGCTTAATGAAGTCAGAATGTTTATCTTGACAATATTGAGGCCATGTTTAAATCTATGTCAAGTGGGATCACAAAACTAGATCACCAAGTCAAGACTTAAAATATTGGTGCCATGAACTCAAGTTAAGCGCTTAAGGAATATCATTTAAAATAAATGTCTGCTGCAACATCACAGGTGCTGGCGGAGAGCGAGCAGATGCGCAAGGAAGCAGACGACATCGGACCTCGGGCTGAGCTTGACCACTGGAAGAAGCGCATGTCCAAGTTCAACTACCTCCTTGACCAGATCAAGGGGTCAGAGGTCAAGGCTGTTCTGGGCGTCCTGCATGCAGCCAAATCCAAACTGATCAAGGTAGTGTCATTGATTTGTGAATCAGAAAGTGTTTTCTTACAGCATCATTTCAATTAATTGTTTCTGATTTTCTTTAATTGAGGCATAATTGAATTCTAATTTTGTTTGATGACAGTAAAATATGACTGTATTTAGACATTAAACATATACCAAGCTTTTCTTCTTTGTAATTTTTTATATTGAACATGACAAATCTACCTGATGAATGTCAAAAGAGATCGCACCCTGTATATTTTTACCTGCCATAAACTTTATAAACCAGATCTTTGCACAACTCATTAAAAAAAATAAAAAATCAAGAAATAAAAAACCTAATATTATAAACAAGAATACATTTGAAAGACTTTTAGTCCACCACCTTTTTTCCCCTTTCGTTAAAAGATGTGGCAAGAGCTTGACCGTCGCATAACAGACACGGCCAATGAAGCTCGGGACAACGTGAAGTTCCTCTACACCCTGGAGAAGTTCTGTGATCCCCTCTACAACTCTGATCCAGTTGGCATGCTAGAGGGGATTCCGGGGCTGATCAACGCGATCCGAATGATCCACAGCATCTCCCGCTACTACAACACCTCAGAGAGAATGACCTCGCTCTTTGTCAAGGTGAGTACCGCTACTACAACACCTCAGAGAGAATGACCTCGCTCTTTGTCAAGGTGTGTACTCTCTCTTTGTCAAGGTGAGTACCGCTACTACAACACCTCAGAGAGAATGACCTCGCTCTTTGTCAAGGTGTGTACTCTCTCTTTGTCATCTCCCGCTACTACAACACCTCCGAGAGAATGACCTCGCTCTTTGTCAAGGTGTGTACCTGTTAAATAAAAAAATATTACAGTTTATTTACTCTTTAAAACATTTCTGGATTTCACGAGGTTGCCTCATTTTCTAAGTAAGTATCATTGGGTGCTTTTTAGCTTGTTATTTAAATGCAGAATATTCCTAGGAAAAGATTGTATTGACAATGTGTTAACCCATTTCAGAAGAAAATAGGACAGCAAACAAATTAACATGTGTATTGATGTTTATACCAGAGTCACCTTTTTTAATTACATCATTAAATGATACAAAAAAATGTCTTAACAAATGATGATTTTTAATCTTAATTTCACCCTCACAAGAATTGCGTTCTTTTTCCCGCTGCAGATCACGAACCAGATGATCACGGCGTGCAAGGCGTACATTACAAACGGGGGATGCGAGACAGTCTGGACCCAGGAGCCGCATGAGGTCATCAAGAAACTCAACGACTGCATCCGACTCAACGAGGAGTACCAGCGAAGCTTCCACAAGACCAAGCAGAAGCTTGAGACGATGCCCAACGAGCGTCCGTTTGAGTTTTCCGAGATGTACATATTCGGGAAGTTTGACACGTTCACAAAGAGGCTCAAGAACATTATCGCCATCTTCGATGTATTCTCTGTGTACTCTACGCTGTCTGAGTCCAAGATTGAAGGTAACGTATATTACTTTCATTTGATTTATGCACATATTTGTTTTCATTGTTTTCTGTACTTTGAAAACTGCACATGAACTTCGTCAGTAAACCTTGTGCCTACAGACAGACTGACAGAAGTCTATGATAAATCCATTAAACCATGGTCTACTTATTCGAGGGAGAGTACAATTGCTGTATACAATGTTCAAGAAGCTTGTTTTCACCCTGACTAGGTATCGAGGTGATGGCAAACCGGTTCAGTGTGACGCAGACGCAGATCCGCAAGAAGCCGTACGACTTCCTTGACCAGCGCAAGCAGGAGTTCGCGCAGGACTTTGATGACTTCCAGCGATCTGTCAAGGAACTCCACGTAGGTTTATGAAATACATTGGGTTGTTGATTTCAAGGTCATTGATTCCAATATGATGTGGGTCATGCATTTCTGACATTTCAATGCATGAGCATTATATGTTTTTTATATACATGTACATGTTCTTGGTTGTTGATGTCACTTTTTACTATTTGAGGTGGGAGGTGAGAAAATCACTTTAAAGCTTGAGCATTATATTTTGTCCAGGATATGCTCTTGTAGTCTGCGCTAACGTATTCAGGGAGTCATTTCTGTTTTAATGGTACTGTCTTTTTAAGGGGAGTTCTTTCTAGAATAAATCCACTTTAGGCCTACTGGCTTCGGGATAGGACTTTCTACACAATCATATGCATTAATTAGTTGAAATCTATAAATTTTAGCTTGATAGCAGTGAAAGTATAAGGCTTATTGAAATGCTCTTAAGTTCATTTCCTTGGAAGAACCAGTACTTAGTGTATTTAGGGGAGATCTAAAGAATGCTCCCACAGTAGGGATCGAACCCATGAACTTCCAGTCGTTAAGTGAACAGACACTATGCCATTTCGACCTATACAATAATTATTAATTCCCTTTTCCCCATGGGACATCACAACCAATTATCATGTACAACACTGTTATTTTACTAACTATAAATGAACAATAAATGGTAAATAACTCAGCAAGACTGTGTATATGGACAATCATCCCTCTGAGCAAACTATGAGCTAAAATCTCACCTTTTTCCCTACAGAAACAGATCTGTGAGTTCATGGACAAGAAGTTTGAAAAGATCACAAGCACACAACGCGCAATAAGTCTGCTGATGAAGTTCGAGAAGCTGAACCTTCCAGGACTCCCGATTGGAGAGAAGTATGCGCGGATCCTTGCCCACTATGGGCGCGATATTGAGATGGTCTCCAAGATCTACCAGAAGAACAAGAATGAACCACCAGTGGCCCGCGATCTGCCACCCATTGCTGGTATGAAGAGTATACTTTTTTTTTTGTTCCATGCTTGATTGCATTGAAAGCCTAAAGCATATTAACCGAGCAATAAATGTACATTGATATTTAATGTTGCTTAATAATTTCCTTCACTATGGGATAAACAAAGTAAACTAAACAAAATGTCTGAATAAGAACAAACATCAAACGGCCTAATCAAAATAAACAATATTATCTTTCATGAACATCATTATATTATGCATGTTGACTGTTTTACACAAGATGGAAATACAGTTTAAGCCTGGTTCTGAGAAAACTGGGTTAAAAGCATGTGCGTAAAGTGTCATCCCAGATTAGCCTGTGCAGTCTAAACAGGCTAATCAGGGATGACACTTGCCCAATAGGCTGGATTTTTGCTAAGAAGAGACTCCTTTTAACAAAAAATACCATAAAAGCAGTAAGTGTTTGGACATCTTTACGCTCCTGCACATTTCATGCACACCACGCCCCTCCCTCTCCTCAGGCAAGATCTCGTGGTCGAGGCAGCTGTTCCGGCGTATCCAGGAGCCCATGGAGATCTTCCAAACGCAGCCCAAGCTTCTGGAGAGCGCGACAGAGTCTCGTAAGATCATCAAGAGCTTCAACAAGCTTGCCAAGGTCCTGCTGGAGTTCGAGGTCCTCTATTATCGGGGCTGGCTGCGTCAGGTATGTGTCTCTCTTGTTGATTTGTTCACAGGTAGTTGTCTTTGTAATATATGGACAGAATCGTCTATGTGTTTGTTTAGTTTTAACCTATTTATTTGAGCTCGATTGCATCAAAAGCATTAGGCTTATTGAAACGCTCTTGAGTCCGTTTCTTGGGTAGAACCAGTACTTGGTGTCCGTCTATGTGGCAGTTCTAAAGAATGCTTTCACACTGGGGATAGGAACCGTGACTAGGCGGACACCACCATAGCAACCATTTATAATAATAGTGATTGTTTGATGTTGTGATTCTTTTGAGTAAATTACCGAAAAATCATTAGAAAATGACTCTATTACTGCGTACATTTCAAATCACCACCAGAATGTGTGCTGTTGGATACATTTAAACAATAACATTTCCGCTTGTGTGTAGGTGGAGACTGCAAAGTCGGGCCTCGCTGCATCGCTGCTCGTGAAACACCCCGAAACCGGTGACCTATACGTCAACTTTGACCCACAGATCCTGATCATGATTCGCGAGACTGAGTGCATGGCTCGACTTGGGCTTGAGATTCCCCCTGTTGCCAAGACGATGAGAACCAAACAACCAGAATACAAGGAAAACTACAACGCCCTTTTGGTAACTAAGGGTTTTCTATTTTGGAAATCTATAAACTGTGTTGAATTTTGTTTATTAAAACGGAAAAAAAATCTATTTATTGAGAGATTATAGCTGGAAATAAAAAGAACACAATGTAATTGTTGGTAAAACTCCCAGAAACAAATACAGATATGTATAAAATATTTAATTGGATTTGAGGCTCGAGAATTAAACTCTTGTATCTGAGCATGAAATATTTATCAGATCCATGCCCAACCATCTGAAAGTTTGTTACAATGTATTCCTAATTACAGATAATGTTTTCAATATATTTCTTAAATAATTATTGAGAACAGGTATGTTAAATGCATATCTTTAGCTTTTGGTCTCCATACATCTTAATCATCTTTATTTTTGCACCCAAAAGTTTATAATTTCAATTAATATGACACCTGTGTTTCCCTGATGTATCAGATGATGCTACAAGAGAACAAGCGAGTGCGTCTGAAGATCCCTGCTGAGTTTGAGACTCTGATGGGTCCGCACATAGGACGTGTTGACAACGCCATTGAGCCTGGACTCAACAAACTGTCATGGACCTCACTCAATATTCAAGACTACATCCAGGTTTGTGGATAGGGTTTTAGACATGTCAAAGCATTATATTATTAAAATTGGTCATTCTTACATAATGCACTGTACAAATAAAAAGTGAACATTAAGTACAGTTTACCTACTCTGTGAATCAGAAAGAATTTGTTCTGTTTATAACTAATCCTAAGCCCAAGCAGCCCCCTCCCCTCCTGATCCAGACTGTGTAAATTTGTATACAACAAAGTACACCAAGCTTCTATGTGATGCAGACTGTGAAGTATTATGTCAGGCCTCTCTGTGATTCAGACAGTTTTCATCTAGCTTCTCTGTGATTAAGACATTTAAGTATTACATCAAGCATTCTGTGATTCAGAACTCTACTCTATTGCACGATTCTTCACTGTGATTCAGACTGTGTAGTTATAATCCAAGCTTCTCTTTGATTCAGAATGTGTAGAATGAAACCAAACTTCTTTTTGATTCAGAATGTGTAGTATTAACCAAACTTCTCTTTGATTCAGAATTTTGAGTAATATTCCGAGCTTCTCTATGATTTAGGCTGTGTATTATTACACCAAACTTCTCTTTGCTTCAGAATGTGTAGTATTACACCAAACATCTCTTTGTTTCAGAATGTGTAGTATAACATCAAACTTCTTTTTTTAGCTTCAGACTGTGTAGTATAACACCAAACATCTCTTTGCTTCAGACTGTGGAGTATAACACCAAACTTCTCTTTGCTTCAGACTGTGTAGTATTATACCAAACATCTCTTTTCTTCAGAATGTGTACAGGTGTTTGGAGGAGATGGAGCTGCTCATGGTGCGGGCTAACGAACTGAGCGAGTTCCGCATCGACGCGGTTCTCAAGGAGATGGCTAGCACCACCCTGTGTCAGCTGCCACAGGAGGAACCATGGACTGTTGATGACTTCCTGGATAACACGCAGGTAACGCAATGCTTTGGCAGCCAGGGATATAATTTGAGTTTCGCTCTAGGAAAACAGGGTTTTATTTGTGTGCGGAAAGTGTAGTCCCAGAAAAGCCTGTGCAGTCCGCACAGGCTAATCAGGGACGGCACTTTCCGCTTATATAGAATTTTTCGTTTAAATTACCAGTAAGTTTCTAATTAACAAAAATTCAGTCTAGGCTGGAAGTGTCATACCTTATTAGCCGGTGGAGACTGCACAGGCTAATCTGGGACGACACTTTAGAGACATAGATTTATTTGAATTGGCTGTAAGCTATTAATGAGCCTCGCTCTGGGAAAAAGGGTTCCATGCATCTGCTTTAAGTATCGTCCCAGATTAGCTTGTGCAGTCCGCACAGGCTGCACATGCTAATCTGGGACGAAACTTTTTGCACATGCATGAAACCACTTTTTCTCAGTGCTCGGCTCAATTTATTCGGATTTTTTCAGACACTGTGCAACAAAGGAGCAAGCATCTTGCAGACAAAGAGCCAGGTTGTGGAGGAAGCTGCAACCGAACTCATTGAGATGTTACTTGACATTGAGGAAGATGACGATGCCGATGCATTTGACGACAAAAAAGAAGGTGTGTACAATGTTCTTGTGTCCTGAAAAATGTGAACAAAAATATATGGAAATGCTTTGACCTTTGATTATTGATTTTACTGCTCAGTGTGAAATACTTTTAGTGTTTGATATTCCTGACCAGTTTTTTGGAATGTTTTGGACAGTATAATAGATTTTAACCTATAAGATTCTCACTTTCTGAACATAAGAAAAAGCTGCATATGAGTACTCATGTTCAAATGGCCAGCGCTGCACTAGACCTAGTATCTCGTTATACCTGTACTTATTTTGCTCTTTTTTTTTTATCTGTAACAGCAACATGTTTTCATATTTTATAATATGAATTGCATGATATTTTAAAACTTTTCATATATTTTTGTCTTCATAATTTTATTTAACAATTTTATCTTCCTTTTTCAGAAGATGACCGCCGCGATGCCAGCCCTACTGGTTCCGGGGGTCGTGGTAGCAGCAGACGGTCACGCCCAGTCTCCTCAAAGGCAAACCTCGCTGCTAAAAGGAAACGAGAGCAGCGCGAGAACGTCAAACAGGCTGCTGCTGATCTGCTTCACGTTTTCAACCATCGCAACCTGGAGGCCCTGGTAAAGGTTACGAAAAACACCCTTGAGGCCCTAAGGAAGCGTATAACGTCCAGCTCCATGGTGCACTATATTGGTGAGTTATGAAGACTTGAACTTATTGCAGAGTCAGATGTAGCGTTGATGAAAATGTATGACCATTTTGTGATTTTCAATTAACTTTTTATGAAATTCGAATAGTTTTGATGAAGATGATTAAAAAATAATATCAATATGGTTTTGTTGTGGGGTACTTTTGCAGGTTTTATGAAATATTTTTCAATGTTTATGCTAATTTTACAAATTGACTATGCTTTGTAATATGTTATCGTTCACTAGCACTTCAATTAACAACAGTTTGCATAATATATTATGTACGCAAATAAATAAAAAAATGAATTATAAATAACAAAAATCAATATCTCTATGACAAAAAAGCTAACTCTAAGATTAAACTCTGTTTCCCACATGCTTTACCCTGACTTCAGGTGAGGGCGGCAGTTTTGGTGGAAGCGAGGCCAAGAGGGACAATCGTCCGTTCTTCAAAACGTTTGCTACGCTGGCCATTCCCAACATCATTATGACGCCGGGTCTCGATGACGTCCAGCAGGGGGTCAATAAGGTACAAATAGAATACCACTGTCACATTCTTTTTGGGAAGCAATTTTTAGTATTTGGGTACTGTAGACTGCAGATGGTTCCCAGCAGGTATATAGAAGGAGCCCATAAGCTCTTGGCCTCTAAAATGTGTGCTGGTCCCCTAGATTTTTTTAAGAAAACTCCTATTTCATCTATGGAAAATGTACTAAAAGATCAAACAGTGGTTAAAATGTTACTTTAAAACCCTGATCTGTTCTTTAAAAGAAAGTCTGGCAAACTAAACTTGATCATATGCTTATGGTTTCATCTCATGTAGTTCCTGTGTATTTTGAAGAATTGGTGCACTTCAAACAAATAGCATTATAGTTAATTTTTGATTGATACAAGGTCACCCTTAAAGTTACTATTTCTTCTTTTTCTTTGAAAAGTTTGTCAACATTCCCTACTTTTGGACCTAAAGTTTTATCTTAAGAAGGCCTATTTAAGTTGGGCCCAGTGTGTTAGTGTCTATACCCGTGGCATATACAAATATGAAAGATGTAAATGTGGTTTAGAAGGGATTTGTGAACCTTATTTTGAGGGTTAAATTTTAGATTGTTGCATCTAAAAAAGAAAAAAGAAGCAGATACTTAAGTGCCACACTCCTAACGCTGTTTACCCCAAAACTACACGTTTCTATAATTTCAAAAATGCATTTAACAAGTTACAGTCTCCATACTTTTTCAGCTGAGTTCATAAATATAACTCAAAATGATAATTTGTGACAACTGCAACTACGTTAACAGACTTAAATCAAAATAGCTAGTAATAATAGTCTAGGACAGGCAGACAGGGAACACATGTTCTATTGCTATTAGTAACAGAAGTACAATCCCTGTATTCAGGCAGCCCAGATGGTGGTGAGTGTATCCAAGGGCGTCTCCCAGTGGAACAAGGACCGTAAACGAGCCTCAAACGAGCGACCTCACTCTGGGGATCGCGAGGGGCACCATGAGCGGCGACCCAGTGTTGGAAGCGTGGCTGCATCCGAGGGGTCACACGGGGAGAAGCGAAAACCCGAGATGGATCGGGAGGCTACAAACTACACGAATTTCACAACAACCACCAAGAACTATTACAAGAATGTGTCTGAGAACAAGGAAGTGGCTAAGCTCGTCTCTCTTCTCTCCACCTCCATCAACCAAACCAAAAAGGTTTGCTCTCCTATCCTGTTTTCAATTAAAAAAAAAATGTCTTATTTTGTTAATAAGAGAGTTCTTTAATAAAAAGCATTTTCTAAGCTTTATCCCATTAAACTTTTCAAGTTATATGTTCGTTTTTTAATAAAAGTTAATGTTTTAGCCAATATTCTGTCCCGGAAGATTGTTTTGTATTTGTTGCTGATTTTCCCTTTGTGATTGCTATTTGCATTTACTTACTAGTTGTTTTTGGAAGAGGAAGATGGATCTGTTTGCATTCATGTTTCCAATAAATCTTTACTCTGTTGGCTCATGTAATATGTTTGAGAAGGGTAAGATTCATTGTTTATGCAATACCTAAAGTTGTGCATTGTCCCATTTTTTTAGTTGCAAAAAAAAATAATATGTCTTCTTCTAATCAATTCTAATGTTAAAACTGTTTAAAATTTGCAGGAAGTGACAAGTGCCCTGGAGAAGTTTGGCGACTACCACATCATCTGGGAAAACGACCGCGACAACGAGCTCGAAGCCTTCATGAAGGAGAAGCCCAAACTGTCCGAGTTTGAGTTCAAGATCAAATATTACGAGGAACTTGAGGTGGCCATTAATGGGGAGCCCATGTACTATGATGTGGGACCCATCGCTTTGTTCACTGGTATGTGATTAAGATGGCTATTGGGGTGGTTATGTGGGTTTGATGGTTGATGTCAGCGGGATGGGTTGTACAAGTGAGGATGTGTATAACATGTATTTATCCTATCATTAAATGATCTGAGTCTCGATCTGGGAAAAGGGGGCTTAACGCATGTGCGTAAAGTATCCTTCCAGATTAGCCTGTGCAGTTCTCACAGGCTTATTGGGAACTGCACTTTCCGCCTAGACTGGATTTTTGTTTTGAGTTTTGAAAAAAAAAATCAATAAAAGCGGAATGTTCATTCACTCACATGCATTAAGCCCATTTTTCCTAGAATGAGGCAGATGTTATAGAAAGAAATTCTTCTCTACTGGGCAAGCTTTTGCCATCTTTTTGACATGTGGGTTAAATTCAAGTACACAAATGCACTTATGTTATATTCTCCATTTGACTGTTATCCAACAAATGAGTACAACCTGTGGAAAGCAAGGAGCAATATGATGTAGGCGGGGCTTGTGATGCACTGATAAACAGTATTATTGGTTTAGTGTTAATTCAGGACAGTGGTAGGGGTAAATAATCGGGGATAGTTGTTTTGTAAATCTTCTTGAAAACATGTTTCATGGTTGATATAAAACTTAAAAGCATTTTGCATATTAAAATCCTGAAAGTTATATTGTGATGATGATGAAAAGAAACTTTGAAAGTTTTAAATTCAAAGCATTAGATGGAAGTTGTGGATAACATTTTGTACATTACTTTTAGTCTCTGATTTGTTGGGTTTTTCATTACTGTTGAGTGAGATGCATAAGAAAATAAACATAAATTTGTTTCATTTGTTCAAAACAATAAAGATAACTGTACCAATCTTGTAGATCAACTGAAGTACGCATTGAACGTTGAGACAAAGGCCTGGAGGATGCATTATGGGAAGGCGTGTAACACAAAGTATCGCACAGAGATGGAGGAAATCTTTGGGTTTATTGATGAACTGAACAAGAGACTTGGTCGACCAATCAAAGACCTTGATGATATTCGCTTCGCGATGGCTGGCTTGAAGGAGATCAGAGAGAACGAGATCAGGATTGATATGTCAATCGCACCTATTGAGGTAATAGACTGATATATCAGAATTGATATGAGCATTGCACATATTGAGGTAATAGACTGATAGATCTGGATTGATATAAGCATCACACCTATTGAGAAAATAGACGGATTGTTTTCAAATCAGATTGCAGCTAATAATGTATATCAAACCGATATTGTTTGGATTTGTATCTAAAACTCACACCATTCGGTTTTAATAACCATACTCTTTCATGCTATATTATATTACTATTTTGTCATAATATTGAATTTCATCTATTACTTTGAATACACTTTAAGTACTATTTTGAAGGTATGCATACATTGTAAGTACCCCGTTCTTTACAGTTATGCACAAATTGCTCTTAGCTCCACTCCTCATCTGAGTATGTATGATTCCCATCACCAAAGACAAGTGTTTTGTGGGGGGCCCAACAATGTTCTCACCCTTGACATAAGTAGCTTTGGAATGAATACCCAAGTAAAAGATGAACATTACTTCAAACAAAGATTCATCTTCCCCTTTGATAACCCTTGCCCGCAAAGAAGCACAGTCAAAATGGCTTTATGCAACCAGCATAAAACCAGAACAACCTTCGAGTACCTCTGTTTTACGCTGTTTGCTGCTCATCCATACCTAAGCGTTGCAAATGATGCCATTAAAACATGAATCTTGTAAGAAAGTTATAAAATATAATTTGATTTTCTAAGGGACTTCTAGCGCGTCTAGTGCGTATCTGAGTGGTAAAGGGATAAACAGTACTTTCCCTCCCATTTCAGGAGTCTTACTCCATGCTGATCAAGCACGAGGTTCCTGTGGCCAAGGAGGAGACAGAACGCTGCGACACCCTGCGCTACTCCTGGGAGAAGCTCAGCGTGCAGGGCAACGAGATGCAGTCACACTTGCTCTCGATCCAGCCCAACTTCAAGACGGATCTCATCACCAACGTTAAGACCTTCATCTCCGACTGTGGCAACTTCTATGAGGATTACAACAAGGTAGGTTGGATGTGAAGAAGTGCCTATCTTTGTATTTCTACACCCCATCCCCTAAACCTCACCTTTTTTCCTACCCACCCCCTCAACCCCACCTATTATTCCACCCTTTCCCCCCTCAACCCAGCCATTTAGAATAAATAAGAGAATAGTCTACCCAGAAGTGTTCCTTTGTGAAAATGGTCACAAATAGAAAAAATGCTGCAATCAATTATATCCTTTGGACACAATTAGTTTTATTAATTGTGTGTGGTTTTAGCCATTAGTATGAAAACATTCTTATGTTTTTCCTGATGGTTGTAAGTATGAGATATAATTCTTCTTCCCAGGCAGGTCCTCATTCCACATATGAGTCGCATTCTGAGACAACTGGGCATAATGCAGTCCGCACAGGCTAATCAGGGACGACACTTTCCGTTTTTATGACATTTTTTGTTTAAATGATGTCTCTTCTGAGCAAAACTCCAATTAAGGCGGAAAGTGTCGTCCCTGATTAGCCTGTGCGGACTGCACAGGCTAATCTGGGACGACACTTTACGCACATGCATTATGCCCAGTTTTCTCAGAACACAACACATACATGTATTGACATAAAAAGTCAAATAATCAATATCATCGTATATAATGTAACTACAAGTAATATAAATATGAACCTGCTCCCTACTCTCCCCTAGACTGGCCTCATTCATGATGTATTCCCTTCTAATTGTATAATATATAAACTTTCTCCCCAAGGCTGGCCCCATGGTGCCGGGAGTTCCCCCGAGGGAGGCCTCAGACAGACTGGTCATCTGCCAGAACCAGTTTGACATCCTCTACAAGAAGTTCCTCACGTACACAGGCGGAGAGGAGCTCTTCGGTCTCCCCGTCACCGACTACCCGGAGCTGCTCAAGATCAAGAAGGAGCTTAACTTGCTGCAGAAGCTTTACGGCCTGTACAATGCGGTCATCGACACGGTACACGGTTACTATGACATCCTGTGGGGCGACATCAACATTGAGAAGATCAATAATGAGTTGATTGAGTTCCAGAACAAGTAAGTGTCAGATTTTGAGTCAGTGAAATTCTCTTTTTGATTTTCAAACATTTGGTTTTAGTTTGTTTTTATTTTGAAAGACGAAAGGTTACTGAGATGCTTAGTGTGTATTTCCTTGTTTTCTAATCTCCATCTTCAAGTGGTAAAAATATCCAACTGTAAGTGGTTACAATATCCAACTGTAAGTGGTTACAATATCCAACTGCAAGTGGTTACAATATACAACTGTAAATGATACAATCTCCAACTGTAAGTGGTTACAATCTCCATCGCCAAGTGGTTAAAATATCCATCTTAAAGTGATAACAATCTCCAACTTCAAGTGTTTACAATCTCCAACTGTAAGTGTTTACAATATCCAACTGTAAGTGGTTATAATATCAAACTATAAGTGGTAATAATTTCCAACTGTAAGTGGTTACAATCTTCAAGTGGTTAACATATCCATCTTCAAGTGGTTACAATCTTCATCTCCAAATGGTTACAATATCAAAATTTAAGTGGTTACAATATCAAACTGTAAGGGGTTACAATTTCCATCTCCAAGTGGTAACAATCTCCATCTCCAAGTGGTTAAAACATCCATCTTTAAGTGGATACAATCTCTATCTTCAAGTGGATACAATCACCATCTTCAAGTGGATAAATCTCCATCTTCAAGCGGATACAATCTCCATCTTCAACTGGTTACAATATCTATCTTTAAGTGGTTACAATATCCATATTCAAGTGGTTACAATCTTCAAGTGGTTACAATCTCCATCTTCAAGTGGAGACAATCTTCATCTCCAAGTGAATACAATCGCCATCTTTTAGTGGTTACAATCTCCATCTTAAAGTGGTTACAATCTCCATCTTCAAGTGGAGACAATCTCCATCTCCAAGTGAATACAATCTCCATCTTTTAGTGGTTACAATCTCCATCTTCAAGTGGTTATAATCTCCATCTTCAAGTGGCGACAATCTCCATCTTTTAGTGGTTACAATCTCCATCTTCAAGTGGTTATAATCTCCATCTCCAAGTGAATACAATCTCCATCTTTTAGTGGTTACAATCTCCATCTTCAAGTGGTCTCAATCTCCATCTTAAAGTGGTTACAATCTCCATCTCCAAGTGGTTACAATCTCCATCTTTAAGTGGCTACAATATCCATCTTCAAGTGGTTGCAATATCCATCTTCAAGATGGAAATCATATTAATGTTTTCTTGGAAAGGGATCTGTCAAATTTACATTTATATCATAACTCCAAATGGCATATCAGGCTTTTTGCACAATATGCTGATTGATTGAGTTCAAGTCTCAAATCTTGAATCATGTGTTTTTCAGGCAGTTTTTGGAAAAGCTTAAGATGTTTAGTGTCTGTTTCCATGGTTCAGTCTTTATAGGCAAGATGAATGTCTCATATTGGGAATTATATTTTAGATTTATATACAATTTGCTTACAATACAGATGGCATGAATTTCAAAAGTGCTAGTTTTGTGTGTTTAATTTTTGTATATAGACATATATGCAACAGTTTGTGGTTATATTTCTCTCTCCCACACATTTGCAACATTTCTAAATTACCAGGTGTCGCAAGCTGCCAAGGGCTCTGAAGGACTGGCCTGCTTTCGAGGACCTCAAGAAAACCATTGACGACTTCAACGAGATGGTTCCCCTTCTGGAGCTCATGACCAACAAGGCGATGAAGACCCGCCACTGGAACCGGATGGCCGAGGTCACGGGTCACGTGTTCGATATCGAGAACGATGGTTTCACTCTGCGTAACATCCTACAGGCCCCGCTACTGGAGTTCAAGGAAGACATTGAGGTAAGTTGAGTAGAAATCCATATACCTTAACAGCAATAACGCGATAACAGTGATTAAAATGTAAGTTGTAATGGAGTTATTGAAATTATGTGAAAAAGGTGTAATTAAATTTACCATGGTAGTAATTTTTATAGAAACAGAATAAGAACTTGGATTTTGGTATGTCCATTATAATTTTTGATGGATGAAACTTCCTCTTATTAGGTCTGTAGATGTGTCGCAACATTCAAAAATAGGTCTTATGCCATATGCAGGGGCTTCATTGTCTGCTAGGTATCCTGGTCTCATTAGTGGACAGTGTAGCTCCTGACCAGACTGCACGGATGCTACGCTGGTTGCATGTGGCATAAGACCCATGTTTACATGACACGGCTCATAGGATATATTTGAAATAATTTTGATTCTTTACTGGGATGTTTGGAAATAATTATACATGTAAATATATATAATTTTGAGTAGTATTTATATGATAAAACAAAACTTACAACTCTTTAAAGAAATGTTTGCTTTCTTTGAATGCCATTCATCCATTTTGCTCATTTGTTAATGAGCCAATTAGTGAATCAAAGTAGTAAATAAAATTCAGTATTTAAGGGTCTTAGACAATAAGTAACAATGTAGACATTCTGATTGGAGTCCTTCTACAAAAACTAAAACTAAATATTTGTTCTACCTGATGCAACATTCACTTGAATACCATGAGATGTCAATATCTGTATCAAATGTGGTGTGCATTATGATGAGATGTCAATATCAGTATCAAATGTGGTGTGCATTATGATGTGATGTCAATATCTGCATTAAATGTGGTGTGCATTATGAGTATGTTAATTGTTTTGTTGACGTGCATTCTAGAAGGAATTAAGTGGCCAGAACACAGAAATTATGACAAATGATGAGTACCAAAACTATCAGTTACGGGTATAACATATTGCCAATATTTTCTCTCTTTCACATACAGTTGTCATGGTCACATTTTAGGATTGATTATTTTTAAAATCATTTTTCATATTGAAATGTTCATGTTTTGTGAAATTAGTTAGGCATGAACAATTAACTTTTTTAGAAAACTTATTTGTATAGGACATTGTTTAATTCACAATGTTGTGTATGTTTGTAGAATTTCTTTGAGTAAATTTTAATTGGTTTCATGTTGTGTATATTTTTTCTTAAAATGTTATTTTATAAGATAACATGTGTACATAGACAGCAACAATTGTGTAAGCTCGTTATTTTAATCTCGTTATTTAATAGATTGTTGAAAAGAATTGTGTGAAGTTTAACCCATTTATATGTTATTATATGTTCACTACAACGCAGGGCTGGATGTTAGAAGCAGTTAGATTTATTCTGCAGCGATACAATGTGCATATCACTATGGCGAAATCTCCAAAAATAAAAGCAAAAATTGCGGTACAGAATACATGTATCAACACTACATATTCGAACACATCACAATTCATAAATTTTACAGTTCATGATAAATGAACAATTTTCAACTGACTTATCTCTATACCAGTACACTGTATTGGATTTTTTTTTAATTTCACTGTTTTGTTTTCTGAGACTGCAAACATGTGAATTTCACTGAATGTTTGAATTATGTTTTTATGTTTTTGACTGTTTCACATGTTTAGATGATGATGAAGAACAGAATATTTGTATGCATGTTGGAATGTTTCCGTTGTTCTGTATATCCATGTTGTTTCAATGTCCAGTTCTTCGCGTGCCACACATACTTTTCTATATATATTAAATATATGTTTACAGCAAAAATATAAATACTGTTTAAATATGTGTGTTGTTATAAAGAAATTGTGGTTTATTTAAATGTGTTGCTGATTTCAAATTAAACAATTTATGTTGAAAACTAATGAAAAAATTACGCATGTATTGAATTTTCATTTGAAAAAAAAAAGAATACAAAACTGGTAATAATTGCAACCTGAAATACATTTCAGTTACTATGGCAACAATTCCTCATTGAATGCCTTATATGCCCACTGTGTCCTCATAAAGTAGCTACCCTCAACAGCCCCACCCTCTTGCTAATGATCTCCCCTACCCTCAACAGCCCCACCCTCTAGCTAATGATCTCCCCTACCCTCAACAGCCCCACCCTCTAGATAATGATCTCCCCTACCCTCAACAGCCCCACCCTCTAGCTAATGATCTCCCCTCGTTTACCCTCCAGGATATCTGCATCTCAGCCGTGAAAGAGAAAGACATTGAGGCGAAACTGAAGCAGGTGATTGCTGACTGGAACAATAAGGCGTTCACTTTCGGTCAGTTCAAGAACCGCGGGGAGCTGCTGCTGCGAGGGGACACAACTAGCGAGATTGTCTCCCTTATGGAGGACTCCCTGATGGTCCTTAGCTCCCTTATGAGCAACAGGTAGGGGCTGTTAACGTATGTTATATGAATAGTGTCATTCGCAATGGGTCTTATGCCATATATGGCCAGCGTAACTTCAGACCAGCCTGCACACAGGGGAGCTCCTTACCATAAAGTGTGGATGCACAAGCTGGTCTGGAGCTACACTGGCTCATTGTTGCATAACAACCATGTTGCATGACGCGGTTTATATTTATAGAAAAGTGTGATCTATTGACCTATGATCATTGAAGTTGGAATGAAGGTCACACGAGAGGAAATAAAGAAGCCTATCAATTTTGAAGTCAACCAGGCAAAGGTCATGCTCACAAACTTTTGTAAAATAAAACATTTTCACATAACATCTTCAGAACTCTTTATTAACCGTACGTGTCATTGGTAAATAGTATGCTGGTTTGTCATAAGGGATGGAAGACCCCTATAGATTTTGATATCAAAGGTCTAGATCACAGAGGCATGCAATATTTCAAAGATCTCATAACCATTGCACATACTGATGATGTTGCTGCATGTTGAAGGCGCCATGATGTTTTACAAACATCTCTTGTTAACGTCTTTTAACATGTATAAATTTAAGCAAAATAAGGACCTTTCTCTGGATCACTTCAGTCCATGAAATATCCTCCGTATTCAGGTACAATGTGCCGTTCAAGAAGCAGATCCAGTTGTGGGTCCAGAACCTGACAAACGCCTCTGAGATCATTGAGAACTGGATGGTGGTACAGAATCTCTGGGTCTACCTGGAGGCCGTCTTCGTGGGGGGAGACATCGCAAAACAACTGCCCAAGGTATTGTTGCTAAAAAATAATTAAGCTGAGCTCTGGGGAAACAGGGCTTAATGCATGTGCATGAAGTGACTGCACAGGCTGATCTGGGACGACACTTTACACACATGCATTAAGCCCCGTTTTCTCAGAGCTAGGTTCAATTAAATTTCAACTTTTTAAAATCTTGTATGTAAATTGTGAATGAGTCTTTCTTAAGGACTTCTTTGTGAGTTGAGACATAGCTAAGTATTTTCCCATGCTACCTCTGGTTTAACAAGATAGAAATACAGCCCTTTCATGTATTTATTAAGCATGTAAATTGCTAAAAGTATATTCTGTGCAGCTGCCCAAAGAACATTCAGTCCTGCTGTATTTAAGGTAAATTGAACACTTTTGTTGAGAAATCTAGTGGGTAAATTGCATAAATGTATTTGAAATACTTTCCTCTTGTCAATGCTTGATTCAGTTACATATGTCAGCTTATATCCAGGACTTAACAATCATGTAACCTTGAACTTATGAAAGCTGAACAGCAGAATTTGAACAGTTAAAGAATTCAAATAATTGCTGTTTGTATTAAGCAAACAAGCTAGCGTATTTTTTTCAAAACGAGTGACATAGTAATCTTCAACACATCTTTAAAGTGAAAGAAGATAAGTTGAAAACTATATAAGCCATTCTGATAGCCACGACTTCTTCTTTAACTGTGATGTAATGTACAATCAATAATTCCTTCTCTGAAAATAAACATCGCTGCAGATGAGACTGTCTCATATTTGGTTAAAAATCCTTATGATAATGAATAAATGAGACACCAACTGCACAAACAAGATTTCTTATGTCCATTTCTACAGGAAGCCAAGCGTTTCAGCAACATTGACAAGTCGTGGATCAAGATCATGACGCGGGCTCACGAGACGCCCAATGTGGTCCAGTGCTGCGTTGGAGACGAGACCCTCATGCAGCTCTTACCCCACCTCCTGGAGCAGCTGGAACTCTGCCAGAAATCTCTCACCGGGTACGCCATCTGCTATATAGTTTCATTTTGAGACGCTCCAAGAAAATGGGACACAATGCATGTTAAGTGTTGTCCCAGATTAGCCTGTGCAGTCATCACAGGTTAATCAGGGACGAACTTTCAGCCTTAACCGGATTTTCACTAAGAATAGACTTCATTGAAACACCAGATACCATAAAAGTGGAAAGTGACGTCCCTGATAAGCCTGTGCTTTCTGTATTTAGCCCTGTTTTCTCAGTCATTATTTAATGTCTGCGAGTGAATTTTACGTGCTACACAGGGAGCCTTCTCAATGTCTTTTGAAATGAGCCAAGTACTAGTTCTTCCCAGATATAACAGACCTCACAAATATTTAAAATGGCACACCAAGTTCTAGCTCATTCCATAAGAAAAAGACTTCATAATAACAGATATAACAGCGACCAAGTACTGGTACTTACGGAAGGAAAGAGACCTCACAAATATTTTAAACAACACCAAGCACTGGTTCTTCCCTGGAAAAATTACTTCATTCACATAAATAACAAATGTTCCATCCAATCTTAAGCTACCTTGAGAAGAAGCGTCTGCTGTTCCCGCGTTTCTTCTTCGTGTCCGACCCCGCCCTGCTGGAGATTCTGGGTCAGGCAAGCGATCCCCACACCATCCAGGCACACCTGCTGTCCGTCTTTGACAACATCAAGACCGTCAAGTTTCACGAGAAGTTCTACGACGTCATTCTGGCAGTGCACTCTTCTGAGGGTGAAACCGTCGATGTGAGTTTGAGTTTTGTAGATTTTATTTACAAATAATATCTTTTAGTGAAGTTTCATCATAGCAATCATTAAGTTGGAAGTAGATCATGTTCAAACAATAAAGTTACTCACATGTTGAATAGTTTGGTCAAGGTCATCATCATTAAAAAAAAAAAAAAAAAAAAAAAAAGAAAAACAAATTTGATCTAGCATAATCAAACTTTGGCCTTGAAGTAATTGCATGTATCGTATTATTTATTTTATTGTAATTTTCCTCATTGCTAAATTGTTTAAAGTATGATAAATTGAAATATTAACATAAAAGTTGTGCATACAGAGGAAGCCTGACTTTTCCTTAGCATTTTCAAATATATCATTCAGTGTTTTTTGTACACAATTGCATTTATAGAAACTCTCTGTTTCCATGGCAGCTGGAGAAGCAGGTGAAAGCAGAAGGCAACGTGGAGGTGTGGCTGATGTCACTGATGCTCATGGCGCATAAGTCGCTACACGGGGTCATCCGCACGGCTGCTATGGCGATACAGGACCAGAGCTTCCAACTGATGGAGTTTCTCGGAATGTTCCCGGCACAGGTAGGTGACACTAGGACTGAACGTTTTACATTGAAGTTTGGTAATAATACTGCCATCTCTTAAGATTTAAGATAGGCCAGTTTTCACCTAAAACAACTTTATTGATGACCGTACTCAATCCCAATTTATATCCCAAAATGCTAGGAGCACTGGGCAAGAAAAAACATATCAGAACAAACCAGGCAATAATTAAATCTTTGATCTTCCATTTATATATTTAACAATGTTTCTGAATTGCAAGATTTATTCCTAAGGTGCAATTTTTAAAAGAATACTGATTTGCGGCTCCACCAATAAATTAATTAAACTCATTTTTTTCATTAATGGAATTGAGAATAAAATACTCATTAAGCATGTTATTGTCCCCTACCGGTTTCACCGGAGGGGACTTATGGTTTGCGCTCTGTGTGTGTGTCAATCAGTCAGTCAGTCCTGTCTGACAGTCCGTCACACTTTTCTGGATCCTGCGATAACTTTAAAAGTTCTTCATATTTTTTCATGAAACTTGAAACATGGATATATGGCAATATGGGCATTATGCATGTCATTTCATTTTGTTCCTATGTCAAAAAGTTTGGTTGCTATGGCAACAAATATATAAAAAGAAAAAAAAAGTCTGACAATGGTGGAGCCGGTAGGGGACATCATTGCTTGGCAATAGTCCTGTTTTTTATTTTTTTCTTAAACTAGTTGTAATTATAATAATTAATCTTTCATTTTTTTTTATATAACTTTCAGGGCTTAGATTTCTTTGGCTTAAAATAAGGCTATTTGGTTGTATAATATATAGCAATATATAACTTTGTGCTTGTTTGTTCCTGTCAACAGGTCGGCATCCTGGGTATACAGCTGATCTGGACGAGAGACGCCACCGAGGCGCTGACCACCGCCAAGTTTGATCGCAAGGTCATGGCTGCCACCAATCAGGCCTTCCTCGAGCTCCTCAACATGCTCATTGACCAGACGACACACGACCTCAACAAAAACGAGCGCACAAAGTTCGAGACTCTGATCACCATTCATGTGCATCAGCGGGATATCTTCGATGATCTGGTATGAAACTTGTTATTTCCAAACTTCTTCATTTAAGAATTTATTGCCGCAGTGGTATTTCCAAACTACTCTGTATATATATTAACGGAAAATGTTTCAAACTACACTTTTTGAAAGATTTATACGAAAGAATTTGTAGTCACAGTGATATTTTCAACTTATTGCCCATAAAATAATTATAGTGACTGTTCCAAACTACATTTTAGCATAAAAACTATGTGCATTTTTATACAATAAATAAAGGACAACAGGTCATTGATAAGGGGTTCTTTCCAGTTAATGTTTGTAGTGTTTAATTCACCTTATTTTTAAATGAAAACTATTGACGTAAAAATCTAAAACCCGATTGGTTGTGTTTGCCTTCTTGTTTTTCTTTCATCTTGTGTTTAAATGAAAACCTAACCTGATCAACCTAAAAATTATAAACCCCATTTGTTGTGTTTTACCAGGTGAAGCAGCATGTGAAGTCCCCAACAGACTTCGAGTGGCTGAAGCAGTCCCGCTTCTACTTTATCGAGGACCAAGATCGGTGTCAGATCTCCATCACTGACGTGGACTTCATCTACCAGAACGAGTTCCTGGGGTGTACAGAGCGTCTCGTCATCACGCCTCTCACAGACAGGTATGAACATTACCTCCCATAATCTATACCCAGCTCCTTCAAAGGCATTTTACGTTTGCAGAGGTCAAGAGGTCACGGTTTGATCCCCAAAATGAATGGGGGCTTTCTCTGGATCTCCTCTCAAGACATAAAGTACTGGTTCTTCCCAGGACAAAGTCGGGGAGTTTCTCAATAAGCCTAAGGCTTCTGAAGCGTTTGAAATAAAATGAATATTTTTAAACTATTGGAATATGTTGTCTTCAAACCATCACTGACATAGACTTCTCCTGTCAAAGCGAGTTTATAAGATGCAATAAGATGCAAGGAATGTCTTGATACCTTTCCTCTCTCTGACTGGTAGGACTAGGACAGGAATTTCTGTCCGTTCATTGTTATCAGGAGGTTTTTACACTGTTTTATATTTTAAGAGAAACATTTATTAAATACGAATGCTGTTTTTTTTATAAAGCGTCTATCAAGCATTACTTATTTTTCTGATTGACATCATAAATTGAGTATACCAGATAATTTACTGTTACCAAATTCTTGTTCTGAATTTGATAACAAATCTGCAAAAATACACAATTACACATTATTATGTTTCATAGAAAACTANCGTTTGAAATAAAATGAATATTTTTAAACTATTGGAATATGTTGTCTTCAAACCATCACTGACATAGACTTCTCCTGTCAAAGCGAGTTTATAAGATGCAATAAGATGCAAGGAATGTCTTGATACCTTTCCTCTCTCTGACTGGTAGGACTAGGACAGGAATTTCTGTCCGTTCATTGTTATCAGGAGGTTTTTACACTGTTTTATATTTTAAGAGAAACATTTATTAAATACGAATGCTGTTTTTTTTATAAAGCGTCTATCAAGCATTACTTATTTTTCTGATTGACATCATAAATTGAGTATACCAGATAACTTACTGTTACCAAATTCTTGTTCTGAATTTGATAACAAATCTGCAAAAATACACAATTACACATTATTATCAATATGTTTCATAGAAAACTAAATGTGTTACTTTGTTTTTTTAATTCATTAATTTTTTCCCATAATGGTACATTACATGAGCTACGTCATGCTAAAATGGGTCTTATGCCATATGCGACCAGCAAAGTGCCAGACCAGCCAGTACTAGGCGACCAGTCTTATGCCATATGTGACCAGCAAAGTGCCAGACCAGCCAGTACTAGGCGACCAGTCTTATGCCATATGCGACCAGCAAAGTGTCAGACCAGCCAGTACTAGGCGACCATTTCTATTTATATTGTATTGACATAAAATGTGCTTACACTCAGTATAATGAATATGAACAAGATCCTCACCCACTATTTCCCATATCCCAGGTGCTATATCACCCTTGCCCAGGCCCTGGGTATGTCCATGGGTGGGGCACCAGCCGGACCCGCCGGTACCGGCAAGACTGAGACCACCAAGGACATGGGGCGATGCCTCGGCAAGTACGTCGTCGTCTTCAATTGCTCTGACCAGATGGACTTCAGAGGGCTGGGAAGAATCTACAAAGGTGAAGACCTGTGGTCATAGCTTGTCTGTATTTGCATATTTATACTGCATTACTAAGATGATAGGGCTGATATATGTATGTATTTAATTATAACTTTATATCTAAAAACAAATCATGTATACTTTTCCCAGAAAGAAGAATATTAAAATTAATTGTTGAAAAAAATATCAATTATACCATTTACAAGAATTCTCACATTTTTATGTCCCCCAGTCTATACTGGGGGACATATTGTTTTTGCCCTATCTGTTGGTTTGTTTGTTGGTTTGTTTGCATCAAACTTTAACATTGGCCATAACTTTTTCAATATTGAAGATAGCAACTTGATATTTGGCATGCATGTGTATCTCATTGAGTTGCATATTTTGAGTGATGAAAGGTCAAGGTCATCCTTCAAGGTCAAAGGTCAAATACATGGGTCAAAATCATATCTTTTGCAATAATGAAGATAGCAACTTTATATTTGTCATGCATGTGTATCTAATGGAACTGCACATTTTGAGTGGTGAAAGTTCATTGTCATCCTTCAAGGTCAAAGGTCAAATATATGGGTAAAAATCGCTCAAAAGGGGTCATAGTGTTTCACAAACACATCTTGTTTTTTTATAAAAAGGCAACTTGGCCAAGTTGGGCCCCTGGGGCTGCGTTGACTAGTTCAAGCTAATTGGAATATAGTTATGTTATTGCAGGCTCAGCTATGTTCACCTTTCTGGTTGTTTTTAATTGTTGAACCAAATTTTGATATAATGGAGCCTCACTCTGGGAAAATAGGGTTTAATGCATGTGCGTAAAGTGTCATCCCAGATTAGCCTGTGCAGTCCGCACAGGCTTATTAGGGACAACACTTTCCGCCTTACTTTTTTTTTCCTAAGTAAAGACTTCCTTTAAACGAAAACTACCATAAAACTGTGCGGACTGCACAGGCTAATCTGGGACGACACTTTACACACATGCATTTAGCCCTGTTTTTCCAGCGTGAGACTCAATCATTTGTTGCAGGATTGGCCCAGTCAGGCTCGTGGGGCTGCTTTGACGAGTTCAACCGTATCGAGCTGCCCGTGTTATCGGTGGCCGCACAGCAGATAGCCATTGTCCTACAGAGCAAGAAGGAACGCAAGAAGACTTTTGTCTTCACCGACGGAGACACCGTCACCTTGAACATGGAGTTTGGAATCTTCCTCACCATGGTAACGGGACTTTGATATTATTACATTTTTGTGGTATTATTTCTAATGAAAGATGTGGGTTTTGGGGATCAAGATCAAGTTCTAGTATACCAAATAAATGGTTTGTCTGTAAGCTGACATGTTTATTGCTAGCATTAACAAGAAACATTTATTAAAAAGTTAATGTTAGCTGCCGAGGAGAATGAGAATGGACTTAAAATAGATGTGTATCAGCTATATGCATGATAATGACATGATGCTTGTGTCTCTCTTAATTTACATGATGCCCACGGAGGGATCGAACTTGAAATCTCACAATTGACATGCAGACATCATATTTTTTGCGCAAATCTAACTTTGCTTCAGGGTTAAGCGGAGCTTTATTCCTCACCAATTAATGTTTGTAAGCAAAGACCCCATGAACCCATTATCGGTTTTCTTGAAGGTATTAATTTGAAATTTAACATATCTTCTGGTATTTAATGTGAGGTCAGTGACAAGGGGGAATATGAATCTGACCTGCACATTTGCAGAATTTAGCCTTTCTTGTTTTGAAAATATCAGGTTAAAGTTTGCTTGCAAACACTACATGACTCAAAAATCTGCTTAAGACTATGCAATTAAACTGAATTAAAAAATAAAATGCGTGCATATAAATAATTCTGGTTATGGTAAGTATGTATATCATTGCCTCTCCCCGATATTAATTTGGAAACTAAAACACCTTTTTGTAATTAAAATATTGGAATGTTCAGGTTTGCATATATAACTACATGGGTACTAATATGTTGTCAGGGTTACATGGTGACTATCAAAACTATCAAATCTGAAGAAATTCAATAATTATTGCGCTGTCTTGGGACAGCTGTTGTTTTCAAAATTCTACTTTAAATTGTGTCATAAATGATGTATTTTATTTCAGGTTGTATTTTATTTCAGAATATCCGAAATTTCAACCTTTTGAAGCACTTTTCATGGGTAGCTGACTGAGCACAGTGGCTTTGTGTCTTTAATCGTGCCCCATGTTCTTACAAACTCAACTCTGTAATCAATAGTTTAAGCATTATTACTCATTTTCAAGATATGCCACCTTATTTTAACCGTACAATGAGCATCGTTAATGTATTGTTTGAAAATCATTTGAAATGGGTCTTATGCCATAAGTGGCAAGTGTAGCTCCAGACCAGCCCGCGCAATCGCACAGTCTGGCCAGGGGCTTTCTGAGCAGACGGCTGCGTTGATGGATTAAGCATAAGACCCATTTTCTCATGATGCGGGTCATTCAATGTTTTTTAAGAGTGTCATTTTCCATCCTTGAACATAGCATTCGCATGAACATGGGGTTACCCTTGTATGTTAATGAAGCCTTGATTTGTCTAAATTTGAGAATATGTCATAACAGAAAATCAAAAGTTCATAATTAGGCTATTTGGTTTTTATTTTTTGTTAACCATCAACCTCATTTTGTTAAACCTAGCCACTTATTCACAAAAACTGAGAAAATATGTTTAAAAAAAAAACTGACCAATTTTCTTTACTGCATGATAATAGAACATGGAATTATTGTCATACTAACCTGAATTAACCTGAACAAGTGTTAAGATAACAGATTTCATTGAGACGTCATATTATTTTGTAGTGGTATGTGTGTGTTTAAAGTTAAGTCATATGTGTAATAAAAGCATGTCAAACAACAAAGTAAAAGACTAAATCTGTAGGTTTGTGTGTGTGAGTATTCATTAAGGTCTTCTTCAAGAATGCTTGTTTTTAAATGTGTTGCATTCTGAGAAAACTGGGCATAATGCATGTGCAGTCTGCACAGGCTAATCAGGGACGACACTTTCCGCTTTTATGACATTTTTCGTTTAAATGAAGTCTCTTCTTAGCGAAAATCCAGATTAGGCGGAAAGTGTCGTCCCAGATTAGCCTGTGCAGGCTAATCTGGGACGACACTTTACTCACATGCATCATGCCCAGTTTTCTCAGAACGCGACACAAATGTGATGTGGATTTTTTGTGTAAAAAGCCTGTTGTCAGCCATATTATTGAGCCTGATGAACCATTTTTTGTTCCAGAATCTTTTGTTGGTGATAGGAAGTAACTCTAAACCTGTTTATTTGGTATTAAAACAGGCATCTGAGCTGTTATCAGATTCAGTTTTTGTCATACACATATTGCATATGTTTTTTTTCAACTCACAAACATGTCGTTTATTCACTTTAACTCACTGGCTAATGTTGATAAATTTTCAGATATAACAATAATCAAATAAAAAATATATTGCACACAACTGAATAGGGAAAAAAAAAAAAACTTTGTGATGTTGTAACTATTGGTTGAATGAAACAATGTGTCATTTACTTACAATTAATGGCAGCTTTTCTCTATTATTGTGTCTCACAATTTTATGCCATGTTGTACATTATTGTGTTCACAATCTTTGATGTGATATGTCTGTCTGTATTTAAAATTTAACCATCAGGAAACATTTTAAACACAGATCCTTGAAATATCTTAACCTTATTGTCCCCTACCGGTTTCACCGGAGGGGACTTATGGTTTGCGCTCTGTCTGTTAGTCAGTCTGTCTGTCAGTCAGTCAGTCTGTCACACTTTTCTGTATCCTGCGATAACTTTACAAGTTCTTCATATTTTTTCATGAAACTTGAAACATGGACAGATGGCAATATGGAGATTATGCACGTCATTTCATTTTGTTCCTACGTCAAAAATTCTGGTTGCTATGGCAACAACAAAAAATCTTACAATGGTGGAGCTGGTAGGGGACATATATTGCTTGGCAATAGTCTTGTTATTTATCTCAAATATGCATGACATTCTTGTATTATCCTTGGTTGTTTCCCATGTATTCTTTCCATAACCTATTCTTGCCTAATATTAAAAAAAAAAATCAAAAAGTCTCATGTATTTTGTTCACCCTTTACATTCCCATGAAGAAAATCGTTTTTTCTTGTTTAGAATCCCGGATATGCAGGACGCCAGGAACTGCCGGAGAACTTGAAGATCAATTTCCGGACGGTGGCTATGATGGTTCCTGATCGCCAGATCATCATTCGTGTGAAGCTCGCCAGTATTGGTTTCATTGAGAACGTGATTCTGGCGCGCAAATTCTTCACGCTGTACAAACTGTGCGAGGAACAGCTCACCAAACAGGTAAGTTTAAATATGTATTATATATATGAGCCACGCTCTCAGAAAATGGGGTTATATGCAAGTGCATAAAGTGTCGCCCCAGATTAGCCTGTGCAGTCTGCACAGGCTAATCAGGGACGACACGTCCCGCCTAAACTGGATTTTCGCTAAGAAGATATTTCCTTTGACCAAAAAAATACCATTAAAAGCTGAAAGTATCATCCCTGATAAGCATGCACAGGCTAAACTGGGATGATACTTCACACACATGTATTAAACCCTGTTTTTTTAGAGCCAGACTCATATATATTACCAAATGAAATTTAAAGTTTATATAATTTGCAGTTTAAAGTTTGTTACCAATGACTTCAATGGTCAGTATTATGTGGCAGGTATGAAAGTCAATGAAATACAAAGTTAGTTTGCAATAACTGTTTCTGTTCATTATAAGTTTGTGCTAGGCACAAGTTTCAATTGAACATTGGTTGTCATAGGACCAGATCATTCCTTGACTCCTTTCCTAGACTTATTTCAAATTTACGTTATTAATTAAACGAATGGGGATAAAACAAACAATTTTATACCTTCTATCTATACATCACATTTCATAATATGTTTGTTCACAAATTGGTTTTGTTTTATATCAATTCTTATTTTTAAAAAAAAGGTTATACAACTAGATTGTAGATAAATGTTTATGTTTGCTGCAAAAATAGTGAAACTACTGCTCGTTTAAAAAAATCACTGATATTCATTCTTTTTCATATTTTCATGGTATCATTGACCTGTTGCCCCATTCCACACAGGTACACTATGACTTTGGCCTGAGGAACATGTTGTCCGTGCTGCGAACCCTCGGTGCGGTGAAACGAGCCAACCCCGATGATACAGAACAAACTGCAGAGATGCGCGTCCTTCGAGACATGAACCTCTCTAAGCTTGTGGACCAGGACGAGCCCCTATTCTTGTCCCTTATCAACGACTTGTTCCCCGGAATCACCCTCGATAAGCAGGGATACGCGGAGCTGGAGGTGGCCATTAGGAACCAGATCGCTCATGCCAAGCTCATTGACCATCCAGGGTGGTTCCTGAAACTGATTCAGGTATGCTATAATGCTGTTGAAAGTTAGACTATATAACTGTGTTGGACTTTTTGAGCCTTGCTCTGGGAAAACAGGACTTAATGCATGTGTGAAAAGTATCGTCCCAGATTAGTCTATGTAATCCACACAGGTTAATCAGGGATGGCACTTTCCACCTTAATTGGTTTTTCCCTAAAATGAGACTGAAAAAAATATACAATAAAGCAGAAAGGGTTGTCCCTGAAAAGCCTGTTGGGACTGCACAGGCTAATCTGGGATGACACTTTTTTCCCATGCATTAAGCTCCATTTTCCCAGATTGAGGCTGGTTTTTTTCTTATGCCTATTTAAAGTTGGCCTATTTTAGCTGTGCCAATTAATATTGAATAGATTTTTGACGTCATGATCCATGTAATTATTATAACAAAATTCTCCAGTTAACTTTACTTAAATGCAAATGAATGGAAGAAAAGTATTTAATGAACTTATTTTCTCAAATCACTTGTTTATTTAAATCAATACTCTACTGAAACACATGCATATCCTGAATGTTCCTGCAGCTGTTTGAAACCCAGCGAGTGCGCCACGGCATGATGGTGCTGGGCCCGAGCGGCGCGGGGAAGACCTGCTGCATCCACACACTCATGAAGGCCATGACAGACACGGGCGAGCCCCACAAGGAGATGAGGATGAACCCAAAGGCCATCACGGCCCCACAGATGTTCGGGCGCTTGGACGTTGCTACCAACGACTGGACGGACGGCATCTTCTCAACGCTGTGGAGACGCACACAGAGGGCAAAGAAGGGTACGCAGAGAGATGCTGGATACCCTTGATGTTTTGGTTTAAACCTATTATAAATTTTAGCTAGATTTTATCGAAAACCTTTGGCGTATTTGGACACTCTTGGGTCTGTGTCCTGGATAATATCAGTATGTGTAACAGAAGGTCTGGATGATCAAACACACACGGAAAAAACATGCACATTTTTATTTCATTTGATTTGTTTTAATAAAACAACAGAACTTCAAAACAATTTCCATGATTTCATATATTCATAGATTTTCACTAGTACATGTATGTACAAAAATAAAATAAAAAAATACTTAACCAATGTTATGGATCATGAATTTTTACCGCGACATGAAAACAAAATATTTAAGTGAACTATTACTCCGCCTAACTATTTTATCGCATATATTTGACCCGATATTTTTTATAGGTGAGCATGTTTGGCTGGTCCTGGACGGCCCAGTGGATGCCATCTGGATTGAGAACCTCAATTCTGTCCTCGACGACAACAAGACCTTGACCTTGGCCAACGGTGACCGTATTCCCATGGCGCCCAACTGCAAGATCATTTTCGAGCCTCACAACATCGACAACGCCTCCCCAGCAACCGTATCCAGGAACGGCATGGTGTACATGAGCAGCTCTGGTCTAGACTGGTCTCCCATTCTTAAGGTAACAAAGCATGCTCAACTTGTCATCTTTGAGTTAAGATTGTTTAAAACCTCTAATGGATAATGCTGTATATTTTTATTTAGAAAAAGATTTCCCCTCTATTTGAGAATACGGGTATTTGTAGATCAAGAAGTCAGTTTATTTGGACAAATAATGTGTTATCATTCAACAACTCAAACATCCCTTCTTGAACTGCTAGTTTTCTCAGCATTATTAAATATATTGTTTCATCAGCTGAATTGATGTACCAGTTATGAGTTATCCATTAATGGCTGAGTTAACCAATCACAGCTTCATATTTCAGGTGTTAATACAAGCACGAGGTTGCATAATCAAGTCAGTTGACTTACAATCCTTTGACAAATCATATTTGACCAACATAAAGTCAAAATATCAAATAAATACTATTTTGGCAACTGGTCAATTCTCAGCAAAAACTTTGCTTTTAAAGAAAGAAGAAAACAAACTACAATAACTTAACAATGCATGCATCTTTGTTCTAGGGTTGGTTGCTGACACGGCCTATCAACGAACAGAACATCATATTCGACCTGTTTGAGACGTCCTTCCCGTTCATCTACCGCCAGGCGATCCAGAGCTACGTCTGGAAGATGGATGTGCTGGAGGCCTTCATCATCTCGCAGGTGAGAAATATCACCGTGTATTTGGTAGATTATAAAAATATACCCAGTTAGAATTAAATTGAAATGTGTAATATGGGAAATAAGATGAAATGGTTATTAGTCTATTTTCTCTGTTATATGAGCCGCATGGTTCACAAATGGGTCCCAATCCATATGCAGCCAGTGTAGCTCCAGACTAGCCTGTGCATCCACGCTGTCTGGTCAGGAGCTTTTGAGTTCAAGAAACCTTGCGTGACATTATAGAGGACATGGTAGCTCCTGACTAGTCTGTGCTGATGTGAAGGCGTGTCTAGAGCTACTCTGGGGGCATATGGTATAAGACCCATTTTTTCATGACGCTGCTCGTATGGTCTTTTAACCTTTCTGTTCAGGGCCTGGTTGCTCTAAACTTTTAGCTAATCTACGACATTAATAAAAATATTGTGACGAGCTACATGCTGACAAAAATGTTCCTATTATTTGAGCATACCTTTTTGTTTACAATTTTTATTGAATATAACAACTTAAATAACTTGATTCAAATGTTAATGGCCATTAGTTTTAAAAAATCCATTTAAAATCTGTTCCCCAGGCATGCAAGCTAATGGCGGGCCTGATCCCAAAACGTGAGGAGAAAGATGTACAGCAGTTGACGCGCGACCACTACGAGCGTATCTACATCTTCACGGTGATGTGGAGCATTGGAGCGTATCTAGAGCTGGACGACCGAGCCAAGATGGAGGAATACATGCGCACCAGCCCAGACTTCAAGCTCTCTATGCCCGTCATCCCTGAAGGGAGCGAGGCTACAATGTTTGAATACCTTGTTGATGAAAAAGGTTGGTTATATTGTGTGTTTTTTTGGAATTCAAGCCCATGTTAATTCTCTCACTTTCCTGAAACATACAAATAAGTAAACAATATTTGTGGGTTATTCATGAAAACAGTTAAAACAGTTTATTCATAATCCCAATGATGTTAACACTTAGGAGAATTAAGAATAATAACAGTATAAATTATAGTAAAAAACAAAACCTCAACTGAGATTTCTTCTTAAATATGTGTCTCTGACCTAACTATTGTCTTTGTTAGTAGAAGAGAAAGATGAGATATGCTTTTTGCTTGGGTTTTGACTGTTAGCAGTCAGACAGTCCCTATAATCATCGTACTTAATGAATATTGGTTCTTTTCAATGTTTTTCTGTTCAAAGTTGTTCACTTAAATTGTTTTCTTTCCAAATTTAGTTGAACCTAACAACAGGTGATGCTATGAGTTTTAACCTTATCCTATCTATATTATTCTAAAATCTAAATCTTAAACGAGAAGAAATGTAAATAATTGCCATGGTTACATAGGTCAGTGGCAGCACTGGGACACGAAGGTCACGAACTATGAGTACCCATCAGACCACACCCCCGAGTACTCGTCGATCCTCGTACCGATGGTGGACAACGTGCGAACAACCTACCTGATCGATATCATCGCCAAGCAGGGCCTCGGAGTCTTGCTGATTGGTGAGCAGGGCACGGCCAAGACGGTGATGATCAACGGCTACATGAGCAAGTACAACCCTGAGTACCATCTCGAGAAGTCCCTGAATTTCTCCAGTACCACCACGCCATACATGATCCAGGTATGTGGCAACAACACTTATAAGGACTTTTAATGATAAAGCCTTATATGGGTTTATAGGAACTATGTTTCACATTTTCACATGAATCACCTTAACAGCATTGTAAACATTTTTCTTTTTAAACAGCAAGAAACATATTTAAAAGATATAAAAATACGTTTTGTAGGACAGTGTTTGTATTCTCTTTTAACAATAAATATAAAAAATTATAAATATTCATTTTCATTGTTTAATTAGTTATATTTCAATCTTTTGCACCATCATTCATAATAATTGAATTTGTTCAGTCATTGATAGTTCAGCACATTTCCTCTCTTTAGACAATTTTGTAAAAGAGCCAGAAATGAGTAAATACATAGAATATTGAATCGTTTATAAGAATTTTACAAGATACACGTATATCCATTTTAATATTTCATTAAAAGCAGTCATATTATTAAGTTCACATGTTTGATTTTCAGCGTACCATCGAGAGTTACGTTGACAAGCGTGTTGGTGCCACTTACGGACCCCCTGCGGGAAAGAAAATGACTGTGTTTATTGATGACATCAACATGCCAATCATCAACGGGTGGGGTGACCAGATAGCCAATGAGATCGTCCGACAGCTCATCGAGTATTCGGGATTCTACAATCTTGAGAAGCCTGGTGACTTCACCAACATTGTTGACATGCAGGTAAGGATTATCTAAGAGAAATACCTAGAAGGATGATTTATTATGAAATGGTTGTTGTTAATTCAGCTTGTGTATTTTAAATGAAACTCATAATGGCCCGAATGAAATCTACAAATAAGCATTTCACCAATGAAACTTATTTTACCTAATTTATTTTCAGGCGATGTTTTTATTCCCAATTGAATATTTATTTACTTCAGCTTGTGCATGGAGTATCAAAGTCATGACAGCTTACTCAACCAATTTTGTTTTCAAAATTTGACAATCTTCACTCCAAGGTTCACTAAGCCGTAATATTTCAGTTCCTTGCTGCCATGATTCACCCGGGCGGAGGTCGCAATGACATTCCCCAGCGTCTGAAGCGTCACTTTGTGATCTACAACTGCACGCTGCCCTCAAATACCTCCATAGACAAGATCTTCCGCGTGATTGGCTTGGGACATTACTGCGAGGACCGCGGGTTCAAGGCTGACGTTCGAGACCTCGTGAGCAAACTGGTTCCAATCACCAGACGCTTGTGGCAACTTACGAAGGTATGTGGTACAATGATCTCATGATCTCATGGTGAGCTTTTGGGAAATAGAAAAAAAACAATGGAGAGAAGATTCCATCTGCAGTCTTGTAAACCAAAAAATAAAGACCGATGCTTTTAACTGTCTTACATTATAAATTTAATAGAGTTGCTTTAAATTAATAGATCTGCCTTTCTGATTGTTCAAAACATTAATAGATCTGCCTTTCTGATTGTTCAAAACATTGATCGATCTTCCTTTCTGATTGTTCAAAACATTGATCTATCTTCCTTTCTGATTGTTAAAAAAATAATTGATCTGCCTTTGTGATTGTCCAAGGTGGTTTTGTCCAAGGATTATATTTCCATGTGGGTTTATCACCAAAATATGAACCCATTATTGTCAACTTTATACTTCATTGAGGAGTATCTACAAGTCATGTTATCACATTGTTATAAACATGTATAAGACAGCATCCAGATTCAGTCGCAAATACAGGGAAATAATGTTGGTGCTAATGAATAGGTGTCAAAAGTTTTATGATCTTTTATGTTCAGATCAAGATGTTGCCAACGCCGGCTAAGTTCCACTACATCTTCAACCTGCGTGACCTGTCACGTATCTGGCAGGGGATGATTAACACGCTCAACAGCGTCATCAACAACGAGAAAGTAGTCCTACAGCTCTGGAAACACGAGTGCAGCAGAGTCATCGCCGACAGGTATCTATTAGAGCCTTGTTCTGGGAAAACTGGGCTTAATGCGTGTGTGTAAAGTACTGTCCCAGATTAGCCTGTGCAGTCCACATAGGCTAATCAGGGACAACACTTTCCGCCTAAACTGGATTATAGTTTAGAAGAAACTTTCTTTAAATAAAATTTACCATAAAAGTGGAAAATGTTACCATTTAATTATCAGTTGTAAACGTTTAAAATGTTGACTTCATGTTGTTATTCTATGTGTTTCTTTTATGGAAGCTTTTAATAAATTGTAATCACTGGTTCAAATTTAAATTAAATACCTCAATTGACTTGAATCAATATGATTGATTTTAGTGGACAATATTATTGATAAATATGCATAATAATGACTTTATGTTCTTTCATGCTGTGACACTTCAAGTATTGTTGTTATTTGTATTTGTATTTCTGGTGTGATTTTTCAATCAAGTCATGTACTAATAATGAACGTCTATTGCAGCTGAATTGCTGAACGTTATCTCTTTATTAAATTGTATCATGTGATGTTTGAATTTTTATCCCACTTTTACACCGAATTCGGTTGATTAAAGCCCCGTTGATTAAATTTCTGCTATAAACCAGGGCACAAAATGACGTCATTTTTTCAGAGAAATTATGTAGTTAAACTAATTTTGTTTAAATAAAAAGGTTTACCGAATAAAAAGTGGGATAAATAGAATAAAAGGTAAGTTTTGATTATAGATCAGGTTTATCATGCTCGGCACAAAAACGAAAAAGCACTAGCCAAGGCTGGTGCTTTTTGTTTTCTAAGCCTCGCATGATAAACCTGATCTATAATCAACACTCACCTATTATTCTCTATATAGTCTACATTTCATAATTTTCATTAGAAATTACTTCAAATAGATTTATTTGAATTTCATTTCTGTGAACATTTCTATGTTTAATCCATACATCAATTGTTCACATGGAGTCAAATATTTATAACAGTTTTTTCTTTTAAGATATTTTAAAGCATGAGTAACATTATGATTTTGAAAAGCTCATTAATCTCAGTATTCTGGTAAAAATTGTGTGGAACTGTTGTAAAATGGAAATAGTGGTAGTGTCATAATTGAAATTCCAAAAACTAACATGGACTGTGCTCCAACATTAATTGACTAAAAAATTACTTGAAATGCATAAAGGTGAATTCAAGCACTAAAACATTATTATTTTGTTTGCACTTTAAAAACATGACTAGACATGCTAAACAAACATTTCTTGACACATTTTAAACCTTCCTTGATGTGTATTGGCCAGGTTTACAGATGGCGAAGATTATAAATGGTTTTCAAAGACCTTGAGCCGTGTTGTCGGGGAGGAATGTGGAGAGTTGTATGTGTCCTATATTGAGGACCAGCATTACTTTGTTGATTTCATGAGGTACAGTATGAACAGATGAACGCAGTTCGAGACACCGTATAGTTCTAATCCATTACCCCATCCACTCTTACTGTGTGTGCGTGTTTACTACTCATCATTTTGCATTTGTCATCCTAATTTCTCATTAACATTTCAGTTTACCTCTCCAATTCCTAATGTCACAGATTCTTTAGTTGCCATAACGGCACCGTTTGGTTTGCTTGCTGTTTTAACAAAGTGAATATATTTTGGTGCTAGTGGACGATGTGTGCTGATGATTTCACTTCTGTTACAGCAAAGGAATTAGAGAATTTTGTGTTGATTTTTTACTTAGTTTGCTTGCAGCCTTGTTGTTCAGTTCAGCATGATTCGTCCAGCTCTGATTTAAGTGGTGTGTGTTTGTTACTAATTTATTTATTTGTAACATTTGCATTGTTCAGTTCAAGGTATGGGAACTGATGGAAATAAAAAGTGAGTCAGGTTGATGCATTTGTTACAAATTTTAATAAATAAGAAGGATTTTTCTCTTAATTGTCCAAAGATATTGAAATCACAATGGATAAATACTGTTTTTTTAAGAACTAAGGAAAAGAAACTTTTAATTTAAGTAAAATTGTTAAGAGACATTTAAAAAATAAATGGATGCAAATAACTGCTCCATACAATTTGTTATTTTATAATTAAATTCCTTCTTATTTTGTATTGATTTGGGAGTTGTAGCTTTTGAACAGGTTTGCTAGACTCCATCGATGAGCAGACGTCTAACCATGCTAACTAATCACAGGTTTCTAGACTCCATCGATGAGCAGACGTCTAACCATGCTAACTTATCACCAAGTATGACTAACTTGTAACCATTAATGTATAGACACACATTAAATAGCGCAGGCAAGCAATGTGACTACCAGATATGGGCGTTGCCAAGTATGTTCTTTCCTCACTTTTACTACTTTACTACTAATCCACAAATAGGTTTATAAACCTGGAAGATTACGCATGGTTCGAAAAGACAATAATACGTGTTATTGGGGAAGATTTAGATGAGGATGTGTATGGCCCCATCGTCAAGGCAACCCATTTCTTTGGAGACTTCATGAGGTATTTTTAGCACACAAGTTAATTGTCGGAATTGTGAAGGGCTCAGTGGTAACGAGGGTTTGCAACACGTGTGATGAATATAAGATATGACACAAATTGTCTTGTATTGTTATGATTTTTATTTATTATTCTGGATAAACTTAGAAATATAGTTGTTAAAATGAGCTAGACATTCATTTAGTGGATTGTTTGGGTAGCATTATGCAGTGTTTAAAATAATGGGTTTGATTTCAGTTTCTATGGTATGGGCTTAAAATAATTGGTGGCACAAATAAAATATTTGAAATAGGGGCAAGATCCAAATTCATTTCAAGTAAAACATACAGAATTACTGGAATTTGTGACTGGTAGGATTTTATAATTTTTTTTAGGTTGCACAAATATAAATGGGTGAAAGTTGCACAGTTAGAGATGTGGTTTACTTTACCAGACATTTCATTGTTGTACAAAAAAAAAGCCAAGCAAGATAGGTTTTCTGTGTTCTTTAATTAGTTTTCATTATAATTCTTGCACATCTTAGGTTAATTTGTTTTCTTGCTGTTTTTGTATTGGAATTATTTTATTGCAACTGTGTGTTGTGTCTTATTTCAAAGATCTCACTATGGAATGATATGTTAAAGGCAAAATTCTGATATATTATATGAAATATCATTTTAGGTTTTTAAATTAAAAGTATTGTTTTCCATGATATTTTACAAAGGTTGTATTTCTTTAGTATTTGTACAGGATATATATAATGATTGCATTTATATAATAATAATGGTACACATTAACTGGTCAATCAAATTGATGAATTTAGCAATGTTATGAATTGGACGACAAATTATGTAAACACATGTTTAAATATTTCTCTTGAAGAATAACTAGCGTAATGTTAAAGAAAAGAAAAAAGAAGAAAAAGAACAAGAAAAAGAATAGGTAGAAATGTGGTAAAGTGGCCATGGTTGTAATTCGTGAACTGTGGCAGTAAACTTATTGTCTGGATGGTTTGTCAAAGATTTGTTATGGGCACAATATTTACCAATTTATGCCTAGCGTCTACAAAAAAGGCATAGGCAAACAGTGTAGACCCAGATGAGACGCCGCAAAATGCGGCGTCTCATAAGGGTCTACGCTGTTTGCTTAAAGGAATTTCTGTGAGAAATATTCAAAAAATTGAAATAAATATACCAAACATCTCTAATTTTGGAAATAAATTGATTCAATTTTGAAGGATGGGAGAGTCCACTCGGCATAAATAAGTTTATTTTGGTGTTGTCAATTTTTTTTGGACAAAACTTAATCAACAGTTGCAATCAAGCCCTCCTTGAGTACTGCAATATTAACACTAAGTCAAAGTTACCGTTTATACCGGTAGTTTACAATCCTACAGCACTTTATTATTGCCGACTTGCCAACAGTCAAAGTATAGAAGACATTTTAATTCCAATCGGAAATGTTTTGAATTCATAATGTGGGAATATTATGTTGTTATCACCAAATTGTAAACTACCATATTATAAAAAAATGTATTACCATATGTAATTTCTCACAACATAGGCATTTCACCAATAACCACTTCATCCCTAACTGATGAAATATTGTGTGGTGTTGTTTCTAACATTATGTTCTGTATAGTCCCAGAAAAGCTGTAAGTATACTGTTGATAGTGATGCTATGTTAAATTTAATTACATTTTGAATATCTTTCAAATCAAATGTTTAATACTGTCAAATAAATTCAATTTAAATGTTTACATATATCGCACAGAGGAGGCTGGGAAATTGTTACAGAATTGATGAAACGGGCATTGTAAACTTGTTGTAGTAAATTTATTGTAAGAGCATTTGAAAAGCTAGTTACAGTACAGTCCACGCGTTTTCCTAAAAAAACTCGCTCCATCCGCAGGCTTTTTTCTGTAAGCGAGTGCTTCCGCGGGGGGGAAGGCGAGGTATACTCGCTAAAACGCTCGGCGTTATACCGAGTTAGCTAATACCGGCAGCGTGTATTACTTTAGCCTAGTCGGTAAATGCAGACAATTTCCGTTCTTATCAGGACACCGCCGCAGAACACTGCGGTAGCAGTGTGCTACTGTGCATGCCAAAAAAATAACATAAAAAAAAAAATCCAGTAATAATCCAACAAGACACCATTATTTAAGATGAATGTGTTTTGAATTTCGTAAACACGCGGAAGCCATTGTTAGTAACTGTACTCAACTTCCGTAAAACACATGTTCAATAAACCGTTAAACTCCACCTCCGTTCCCTGCAAAAGATTTGAAAGGCGGAGCTAAGCACATGCTATTACATATTTCAACGGTTGCTATTGAGTTATAAACACCAGATTGGTTTAGCGTGTTGATTGCCANGGAAGACGAGGTATACTCGCTAAAATGCTCGGCGTTCTACCAAGTTAGCTAATACCGGCGGCGTGTATTACTTTAGCCTAGTCGGTAAATGCAGACAATTTCCGTTCTTATCAGGACACCGCCGCGCAACACTGCGGTAGCAGTGTGCTACTGTGCATGCCAAAAAATAAATAAAAAATAAAATCCAGTAATAATCCAACAAGACACCATTATTTAAGATGAATGTGTTTTGAATTTTGTAAACACGCGCAAGCCATTGTTAGTAACTGTACTCAACTTCCGTAAAACACATGTTCAATAACCGTTAAACTCCACCTCCATTCCCTGCAAAAGATTTGAAAGGCGGAGCTAAGCACGTGCTATTACATATTTCGACGGTTGCTATTGAGTTATAAACACCAGATTGGTTTAGCGTGTTGATTGTAGACAAAGGAAGCCAATTTTGTCGGTGAGAACAGAGTGTTTTTCATGCCTTCAGACAGGAAGCGGCTGGGGATCGATCGATCTTAGTCGATTTTTTTCTAAATTGTATATATATATATATGTACTTGTAATAAATGTTATTTTATTTGAAAATCAGGAAGTCAAACAAAATTAAAATGATCGTTATCTCGTCAAACACAGAGTTTACTCCGCGTTGCACAAAGCCGAGGGCCGCCGTGTCAGCTTATCAATTTGCCGATTGTTAACCTTGGAGGTCCCAATCATGCAAACTCCGCGTATCGCGGGACGTTCTTAATCTCCCTCATAGGCGTGCCCACGGAGTAGCGAGGGAAATTGGGGAAAATGCCTGGATTGTTCTGTTCTTGAATGGCACACTTTTGAAAGAAGTTTTTACATAATAAAAATAACTTAAAATTAAGTCTGTTGCATTTTATTGAAGTTTAATCTTGTTGTGAAGTTCATTTCAATTAATTAATAATGTTCACTTCATGCATGTCTATTTGTGGAAGCCTTTACTAGGCTCACCAGGACAGAATAATTTTAATTTTATTTAAATTTCAATTAGATGTAAAGCATGTATTGTTTGTGTTTTTCACAAATTTTGATTCAGTGTTTTTATTGAACAGAGACGAGTACTTAAATTGAATGTAAATGTTTTGTTTGTGTTGGCTCATATTTATATATCATGTTTATATAAAAAATTCTAAGTTGTACTGCGTTTTGACTATCTGTATGCCTAAAAAATGACATTTTATTACAATTTTTTTTAATAAAGTACTTGTATTATAACAGTTGATGCAGTTCTATAACTGCCTTAATGCCTTAAATAATACTTTTAAACACACACACCCAAATCTGAACCTAAATAATTTGCAAAAGCTTTATAAGTGATGCTGTCAGTGCTTTGATGGCCTGCATGCCTCACCCATGCCTGTGTGTATGATAGGGACGCCCCGGAGGCCACAGGGGATGAGCCCGAGGACACTGACTTTGACATGCCCAAGATCTACGAGCCCGTGAGTACAGACCACTGAAATATTGGACTCCATTGTTTAGAATTGAGCCTCACTCTGGGGAAATGGGGTTTAATGTATGTGCGTAAAGTGTTGTCACAGATTAGCCTGTGCAGTCTGCGCAGGATAATCAAGGACAACACTTTCTGCTTTTATGGTATTTTGCTGTTAAAGTAAGTCTCTTCTTAGCAAAAATCCACTTAAGGCACTTTCCCCACATGCATTAAACCCCCTTTTCCCATAGCGAGGCTCAATTTTAATCATTTGTTCAAATTAGCCATGATTAAAGTTTGAAAGAAAATTTCTCTGTTTAACATGTTAAACTTCACTAGAAAGGCTCAATTCCTCAGTGAATTTACCCACAAAGTTTGTATCATTTCTTTATCAAATAAGATAGTTTGACAGGTAACCCTTGCTGAACTTTGCACTTAAGCCTAAAAATCAAGCATAACTTTTTTGTCAAACCCAGGACATATTGTCAGAATAACTGTCAATATAAATATTTGTAACTTAATTATTTCAATTTATATTTGTTACCACTACTTTCTTGATAAAAAAAGCTTTTACTGTGGTTTATTTTGCAATATCAGATCCCGAGCATGGAAGCCCTAGAAGAGCGTCTGCTGATGTTCCTACAGCAGTACAACGAGAGCATCCGCGGCTCCGGCATGGACCTCGTATTCTTCAAGGACGCAATGACACACTTGGTGAAAATCTCCCGCATTATCCGCACCCCACGCGGTCACGCCCTCCTTGTGGGTGTCGGCGGGTCGGGCAAACAGTCACTGACAAAACTGGCCTCGTTCATTGCGGGCTATAAGACATTCCAGATCACTCTCACCAGGTAAATAAACATTAAATATTGGCGTTAAGGTTTTGAGTTTATATCTCTTTTTTTTCTTTCTTTTTTTTAAATTTATTATGAATTAAAAGTTGTACGACAAATCTAGTTATGTATAAAAAAATAACTTTAATGTACATCTTCCAAACTTGCAGGCATTGTTTCATATAATATGAAGTTGGATATCTGTGACTTTTATCATCCTAATTTTGAAAAGTTGTACCCTTTATTCAACTTAGACAATCTATAACATAATACTACATATAACAAAATGCAGTGTGTATGAGGGGGAGTAGTGTTCATAACTATTGTGACAAATGCAGTTTTCATTGAAAGTATCAAAAGATAACAATCTTACAAAATATTTGTAAGTATACAAGTTTGTTCTAGCATTCATCAGATATTATTGTTTTTTAAAGTTTTTGATGTCATTATTGCTCCAAATAAATATGATTCCTCCAGTTTCTCATATTGCCTTTGACTAATTGATCATAAAAATAGTCTCGGGCAGCCGTAAGTGTGATATATTGTGGATCAGTTCATCAAAAATATATTAAAACTTTCACATACTAGTCACTTCCATTATATATGAGCTGTGTCATACGTAAATGGCTCTTATGCCATATGCGGCCAGCGTTGATCCCGACCAGCCTGCGCATCAGTGCAGTCTGGTCTGGATCCACCCTATCCGCTACAAAGGCATGCAAGGTTTTGAGGTCTCTTTTGTGGGATAGCTCCTAACCAGACTGCGGGGATGCATATGGTATAAGACCCATTTTTGCATGACACAAGTCATATGGTGTTATAAACACCTATGATCACACTGTAGACCAGAGTGTAATGTTCACGTTGTAAAGATTCAATGTTTGTTTACACATTTGTATGGACTTTAAAGGATCATTATAGTTAAAATCCCCTGCATTGGTTCTACCATATCCTGTAGTTTCCTATGACAGTATAGAATATGGCGTGACATGCCATTTCCTTAAAAAGTCTGCATATTGATCAGATTTTTATGTCTTCCAGTCTATACTGGGGGACATATTGTTTTTGCCCTGTCTGTTGGTTTGTTTGTTTGTTGGTTTGTTTGCGTCAAATTTTAACATTGGCCGTAACTTTTGCAATATTGAAGATAGCAACTTGATATTTGTCATGCATGTGTATCTCATGGAGCTGCACATTTTGAGTGGTGGTAAAGGTCATCCTTCAAGGTCGAAGATCAAATATATGGGTCAAAATCATAACTTTTGCAATATTGAAGATAGCAACTTAATATTTGGCATGCATGTGTATCTCATGGAGCTGCACATTTTGAGTGGTGAAAGGTCAAGGTAATCCTTCAAGGTCAAAGGTCAAATATATGGGTGAAAATCGCTCAAAAGGGGACATAATGTTTCACAAACACATCTTGTTTATCATTGAATTCTGCCATTTCTAAAGAACACTTTGCTGTCAGACACGGGTGTTGAACTTGAATATGAGTTCTTATATTGCTTGTGTAAAACTGTATGTGATAATATATGTTGTTCCCAAAGAGGTCACCCGCCATAACATAGTATCTGAGTATCATCATTCTTATTGGTTGTTTATGTTTCATCGTCACAAATTAAATATGTATATATATTTATTTCCTAAGGTTTCTAGTTTGTGAAGGATTATCAGCTTTTGCTGATTTAATGGTAATATTACTCAGTAAGGAAATCATAAATTGATAATTGTATGGTAGTAAATACAGGAAATGTGTTTGTTTTTGGTTTAATAAAATGTTATGTATTGATTGGAAAGATAGACAATAAGGGTATGTGATTGGAAAGATAGACAATAAGGGTATGAAAACATATCACTCAAATCATCTTCCTTTTGAATTATAATTTAAATATTATCGAACCATCTTGTTTTATGTGAGATTATCAACTTTATTTACATTAAATTCACCATGATCAATTTCAAGATTTGTTTTACAGATATTCTTTCAATATTTTATTACATCAAACAAGAGAACAAATTATTTGCTCTCACTAACAATTGAGCCTTGCTCTGAGAAAAGGGGGTTTAATGCATGTGCATAAAGTCTCGTCATGATGGGCCTGTGCAGTCCTCACAGGCTAATTAGGAAAGACACTTTCCGCTTGTATGTTGGTATTTTTCTTTTTAAGAAAGTCTCTTCTAAGCAAAAAATCCAGTTTATACGGAAAGTGTCGTCCCTGATTATCCTGTGCGGACTGCACCAGCTTATCTGGGACAACACTTTACATACATGCATGAAACCCCTGTTTTCCCACAGCAAGGCTCAGTTGGGTTTCCTACATGTTTTCCTGGTTGCATTGGCAGGTCATACAACGTGTCCAACCTACTGGAGGACCTGAAGTTCCTGTACCGCACGTCCGGTCAGCAGGGCAAGGGCATCACGTTCGTGTTCACGGACCAGGAGATCAAGGATGAAGGCTTCCTAGAGTACCTCAACAATGTGCTCTCATCTGGAGTGGTATGTACCTCAATAATGTGCTCTCATCTAGAGTGGTATGTACCTCATCAATGTGCTCTCATCTGGAGTGGTATGTACCTCAACAATGTGCTCTCATCTGGAGTGGTATGTACCTCAACAATGTGCTCTCATCTGGAGTGGTATGTACCTCAACAATGTGCTCTTATCTGAAGTGGTATGTACCTCAACAATGTGCTCTCATCTGGAGTGGTATGTGCGCTTTAAGAAAGTTTAAAGACATGTGCATTTAAATGTGTTGAATGCATAGGTAAAGATAATTCTCACTGTTATTTTTCATTGTTTTAAACAGAGAATTACCAGTTGTTAATCACTGTTAAATAAAGAAATAGTATTCAGTCCAGAAACATCTGCTTGTTGAGTTACAAAATATTGTCCATCTTATCCTATTCCTGTATGCTATGTGAAAACCTATGTGGGCACGTTTAGTCATAGGCTCCTACTATTGGCTAATGACTAGTGTATTTACTATGAAAAATCTCTCTGTTCACGTTTGTGTCGCGTTCTGAGAAAACTGGGCATAATGCATGTGCATATAGTGTCATCCCAGATTAGCCTGTGCAGTCCGCACAGGCTAATTAGGGACAACACTTTCCGCTTTTATGATATTTTCGTTTAAATGAAGTCTTTTCTTAGCAAAAATCTAATTTAGGCGGAAAGTGTCGTCCCTGATTAGCCTGTGCGGACTGCACAGGCTAATCTTGGACGACACTTAACGCACATGCATTATGCCCAGTTTTCTCAGAACACGACTCATTTGCCTAAAAATGGCTTATCTCTCAATACCTGCAAGCTAGATTCATGATCACAATTGCTGTGTGTGAAATTTACTATCAAAATTTCCTAAATAATTAAAACTAAACGACCTTTGTCATTAAAAACTTTTGTTTTCATGATTTATCAAGGTGTCAAACCTGTTTGCGAGGGACGAGATGGATGAGATACTCAGTGAGTTGATCCCTGTCATGAAGAAGGAGCATCCACGGCGACCACCGACCAATGAGAACCTCTATGAGTATTACCTCAGTCGCGTCCGTTCCCACCTTCACGTGGTTCTCTGCTTCTCACCTGTAAGTTTACTTGGAACAAATGATTTTTTAAATATTATTTTAGCTCAATTGCCTTGAAAGCCTTAGGGTTTATTAAGAAACTCATGTGATCAATTCCTGGAAAGAACCAGTACTAGATGTTTTAATTGAAGATGGAACTTATGGTATGCTTGTAAATTGTCAGTCTGAGTCAGTCTTTTCCTTCCTGAAATTATTACCATACCCTCCCTGAAAGTATCCCCATATTCTTCCTGAAAATATCACCATATTCTTCCTGAAAATATCACCATATTCTTCATGAAAATATCTCCATATCCTTCCTGAAAAATATCAACATATTCTTCCTGAAAATATCACTATATTCTTCCTGAAAATATCACCATATCCTTCCTGAAAATATCCCCATATTCTTCATGAAAATATCACCATATCCTTCTTGAAAATATCCCCATATCCTTCCTGAAAAATATCACCATATTCTTACTGAAAATATCACCATATTCTTCATGAAAATATCACCATATCCTTCCTGAAAATATCACCATATCTTTTCTGAAAATATTACCATATCCTTCCTGAAAATATCACCATATTCTTCCTGAAAATATCGCCACATTCTTTCTGAAAATATCCCCAGATCTTTCCTGAAAAATCACCATATTCTTCCTGAAAAATCAGCATATTCTTCCTGAAAATATCACCATATTATTCAGGAATATTTATCTCTCTAGTTATCACAAAGGAAGATCCAAGACTGATGATTACATACACAAGTTCTCAATCTCATTCTTAGTCTAAGCAAAAATAAACGACCAATAGAAATACTTTTACCGGTATAGATTTGAGCTTTGATTTTCATTGGTTGGAAGTTTGTCATTCAGACTAAGACCAATGTTCAGAATTTTTAGAGATCTTTTACTCTGTGTATTTTGTTGTGATTGACTGACAGGTCGGTGAGAAATTCCGCGCCCGCTCGCTGAAGTTCCCTGGACTGATTTCCGGCTGCACGATGGACTGGTTCCAACGCTGGCCCCGTGATGCGCTTATTGCCGTGGCGGACCACTTCCTGTCGCAGTTCAACATCGACTGCACGCCAGAAGTGAAGAAACAGGTGATCCAGACGATGGGTATCGTACACGATGGAGTCGCAGAGAGCTGCAATGAATACTTCCAAAGGTAACCTTGGTGACTACTTGATATTTTGGATTTAAATGATCCTCGCTCTGAAAAAAACGGGGCTAAATTCATGCGCATACAGGCTTATCAAGGACAAAACTTTTCACTTGCATGGTATATTTCGTTTAAAGGAAGTCTCTTCTTAGCAAAAATCCAGTTTAGGCGAAATGGGTCATCCCAGATAAGCCTGTGCGGACTGCTAAGGCTAATCTGGGACAACACTCCATGCACATGCATAAGCCCCTTTGCCCAGAGCGAGGCTCAAATGTAAATCATCTCCATTTAGTTTTAATTATTGTTTAATATCTGCTAAGCAACAATTTTACTTTTTACTCCTGATTTATTTAAAGTCAGTTTAGAATAAACCTATTGATTTTAGCTTGAAAATGTATATTATCCTTTCTAATTGGAAGAAAATTCCAGCGCGCTGTTCTTTAACAGCTCTTGATTTCTGAACTAGTGTTTACTGTGCACTCTTCTCAGGTACCGTCGCTCTACCCATGTGACACCAAAGTCCTACCTGTCGTTCATCAACGGCTACAAGACCATCTACACAGACAAGAGGAACGAGATTGGAGAGCTCGCTAACAGGATGAACACTGGTAAAGTTCCTTGTGTACATCGCATGAGTTTCAAGAGGATTACAATTGTATTACTTATATGAGAGCTCGCTAACAGGATGAACACTGGTAAAGTTCCTTGTGTACATTGCATGAGTTTGAAGAGGATTACAATTGTATTACTTATATGAGCTGAGCTCTGGGAAACCAGGCTAAATGCATGTGCGTAATGTATCGTCCTAGATTAGCCTATGCAGTCTGCACAGGCTAATCACGAACAACATTTTCTGCCTACATTCGATTTTCTTTTAGAAGAAACAACATAATAACAAAAAAATCCATAAAAGCGAAAGTGTCGTCCCTGATTGGCATGTGCAGCCTGCACAGGCTAATCTGGGATGATAGTTTACACACATGCATTTAGTGCGGCTCATATGAATGTTGTAACAATGTCCATCCATGGCTGATTTCTTTCCATTGAAATTTGTTTTCTCTTCTGTAGCTTTTTATTTCTCTGAAGATTGTTATATAACTGTGAATAATATCACTTCATAATTTTCAAACTGTGAATAATAAGACCTACTTTTTTTAGCATAAGTCACATCATGGAAAAGACTACATTTCAACCAATGGTCTTATTATAATGATAAATATTTCTTTAACAGGTCTGAAAAAGCTGATTGAAGCATCCGAAGCAGTTGCTGAACTAGAGAAAGAGCTTGCAGTTAAAGAGAAGGAGCTGGCCGTAGCTTCAAAGAAGGCCGACGAAGTGCTCAAAGAGGTGACAGTGAAAGCTCAGGCTGCCTCAAAGGTCAAGGAGCAAGTCCAAAAGGTCAAGGACAAAGCTCAAGCCATCGTAGATGCCATTGAAAAGGACAAGAACATTGCTGAAGCTAAACTGGAGAAAGCCAGACCGGCTCTAGAGGCAGCTGAAGCAGCTCTGAATACCATCAAGCAGGCAGATATTGCCACCGTGAGAAAGCTCGGCAAGCCGCCCCACCTGATCATGAGGATTATGGACTCAGTGTTGTTGTTGTTCCAGCACAGAGTGGACACGGTGACACAAGACCCTGACCGACCTTGTGTCAAGCCGTCCTGGTCGGAGTCCCTCAAGGTATACTTTTAAGAGGCTTAGTGGGGTTTACTTGGATAATCAGGGTCAATTTAAGATATGAATATGAATCACTAAGATGTTTGCAATTTTGAAGTGTCGGAAATTTAATGTGTTGCTACAGTTTTGTTTTTGTCACCTACCAGTGTCTTTTGATAGGACTATATGTTAACCCCAGTCTGTCCATGTGTACGTTCGTTTAAAGTATATGTTGTAGACATCTTTGCTTCCTTTTTTATTTAGAACCTTGAAATCTCAACTCTGTTGTTAATGCAAATATTTTGTTTAGAATCACTTCACCTTCCGTGAAACACGGTATATTTCAGATGATGGCGGGTACTAACTTCCTTGGTCAGTTGGTTTCCTTCCCTAAGGACTCGATCAACGATGAAACCATCGAACTGATCAAGCCATACCTTGATATGGAGGACTACACGCTCGAGACTGCCACTCGTGTGTGCGGTAACGTTGCTGGACTGCTCTCGTGGACTGTGGCCATGTCAGACTTCTTTGCCATCAATAAGGAAGTTCTGCCTCTAAAGGTGAAGCTTGATCTTTATTTGCAACATTTTGTGGGAAAACCTGGGGATTGTTGTCCCAGCTCAGCCTGTTCATTTACACTTTCTAAGAAAACTATTTCACAAAATTGAATGCTCACAGCTAAAATAGATGGATCCGGGCTTTGCCATGAAACGTTTATTTCAACTCTAACTCAAATATTGTTTAAGAATTAATATCCACGAATGTATAATCACAAACTTGACCATGTGCACTTTAGAAAATCCCAAACATAATACACATGCTTGTTTTGTATAAAAAGTGTAACCTCTGAACATGTGATGTCCAAGTGCAATGATTGGATAATATCGGATACTAATTAGTGGCAGTTTCTTATCGCCAGTGCCGACTGCTCAAGTCCATACTATTTCTCTGTTGACAGGCAAACTTGGCAGTGCAGGAGGCCAGGTTGCAGGTTGCCATGGGAGACCTGGCCGCGGCCCAGGCACAGCTGGATGAGAAGGAGCGAGAATTGGCTGCCGTGCAGGCGGACTATGACAGGGCTATGGCGGAAAAACAGGTATGATTAGTGTTAACCTATTTATTTAAGCTCAAAAGCATTGAAAGCCATATGCTTCTTGAGAAATTCTCGAGTCCATTTATCGGGTAGAACTAATACTTGGTGTCATAAGGGACACTGGTATTGTGTTCTGGTGTTTGATCCATAGTCTGGGAGCATTTCGAAGGTCTATGGTGTTTGATCCATAGTCTGGGAGCGTTTTGAAGGTCTATGGTGTTTGATCCCCACTCTGGGAGCGTTTTGTAGGTCTATGGTGTTTGATCCATAGTGTGGGAGTGTTTTGAGGTCTATGGTGTTTGATCCATAGTCTGGGAGTGTTTTGAAGGTCTATGGTGTTTGATCCCCACTCTGGGAGCGTTTTCTGGATCTTGATCCCTGGTCTCGGAGCTTGTTGAAAATCACTCTGTCACAGTGAACTAACAACGTATTATTGTTGTTCAGGAATATTTGTTCCTTTTCTGTTTACCAGTCGGGTGTTAAGCATGCAGCTACTGTATAATATACAGAATCATGGTATTAGAGACTTAGTCAACAGGAAAAAAATTGTTCTAATAAAAATTGTAATGTAACAAACAAAACTTGAATTCCATCATTTTAAACAGATAAAATAGCCGTAGTGTTAATTGTTATAGATAATGAGAGTTAGCGAGCTCGATCAATAATCAAGGAGCCATCCAATGATTGTTCTTTTAGGAAACAGAATCAACAATAGTTCCCAATAAACTTAAGCGTGTTACAAAATTATACTAAGATAAAGACGTTTAAAATAAAAATACTTAATTTATTTAAGGAGTATGACTGTATATTTAACAAAAGTGCCTGTTTTCTCTTAATTTAAGAAACTGATGGACGATGCCGAGACGTGTCGTCGCAAGATGAACGCTGCCGCTGCGCTGATCGAAGGTCTGGGCGGTGAGAAGATACGATGGACTGAACAGAGTCAGGAGTTCAAGGCCCAGATGGGCAGGTAGGGCAACCATTGATGGAATGTTTGAATTAATATGAGCAGCACTCTTTAAAAATGGCACTTAATGCATGTGCGTAAAGTGACCGCACAGGCTACGACAATTCAGGGACGACACTTTCCGCTTTTATGGAAGTTTTCGTTAAAAGAAAGTCTCTTCTTAACAAAAATCCAGTTAAGGCTGAATGTGTTCTTTACGCACATGCATTAAGCCCTGTTTTGCCAGAGCGAGGCTCATACCTATTATACATATGTATATATACATGAACAAATAATATGTTTATTCATATTAACCATGCGTATTTAAAAATATGTCTGCAAGTTTTCCCAAGTATTACACAAACAAAATGGGGATCCAAGTTATAAGGAATTGTCAACACATTTGTTGTTGTTTGTTTGCAAGGTTATCACATGATCTGTTAGTTGGCATGTGTAATATGATACATCATTCAAGTGTATATAAATATTTTATTCTAACTAAATAGATTAAATTTCTTTATAAGCCTAAGGCCACCTAGTAAATTTGAAAGGTATGAATTATATCTGATCATTACCTACACATACGTTTGTTAGTCTATCCCGTTGATGGAAACCTCATCACCTTTGTTCAAACTGTGTGTTACAATCTATTTGTGTAGGGTAAAAGAGCAAAACTCCCATTGTTGTTGATTCAAATCATTATGTTGTTTTACTTCATGTATTTGAAATTGACAGCTTTGGACTATTCAAAAGTGAATATTCTCAGACTTAGTATAGTGACATATTATAATTCGTCAATTTTCAGTTTCTAATGCCATTTTTTAGATAAAGACTAAAATAAAGTTGGCCTGTTGGATTCATGTTACATGTTAATTCTGAAAGTTTCGAACAGCCAGATCTTCGAGCTATATGGAGATGAAATTTATTGATTAATTAGACTCACGATTTGTGGGAATCCTTGACTGGTCTCATCACAGAATGTTTTTTTATTAGACAGGAAAATTATATGAAAATTGAAGTGCGTTGCACAAAACTTGATAGGTACCCAGTGGCAATGTTGTGACAATGTATCTATTGTAAGTGGCTTACTTTATAATTTATGGCCAAATATTTTCATTAATCCATTTGTTTAGGAATAAGATAAATATACCAATACGTGACATTTGTTCAAAGTAAAATTAATAAACATGGAAATAAATACAGTTGTGTAGCTTTTGTGTAGTACATTTAAATTATTGGTAGGGTGACATTCAGCCCTTTTAGAAACAGGGACCTGGACACCATGTTGCAACAAGCCATGTTATATACCAAAATGATCGAGATACCTTGAAGTTTATCAGACCACCGGCATAAACTGGCATAAATCGTGGCGAGCTGAGAAATCCAAGATGGCAGCCAAGATGGCTGCCATTTCTTTTAATATTGGGTAATGATAAGAAGATGGTCATATTTTTTCACGTACATTTGATACAATTATATTGTTTGTGAATATTGTTTATGTCTTGAATACTCAAGAAAATAATGCATGAAGGTTGTCAATGAAGGTCAGGGTCAAGGTCATATATAAGGTCAAAGGTAAAAAATAATGAAAAATACCGTTCATTCCATGTATCTTTCTGTTTGTTTTGAATTTAGTTAATAGGATCTAATACATAACCAGATTATATTTCAAAGTGAACTTAAATAACTTCCCTCTAATACCATGAATAGATTCTGCAGTTGTGTTGCTATGGAAACCTGTAAAATAACTTCGAATATGGCCGCCAGGCATACAGGAAAATGTGAAAAATACAACAAAAACATGATTACTTGATAAGAGTTGACAAATATTTTATTCTGATTGATAGAAGGGTCAATATACACTTTGACCCCCAAAAAATTGCTACAAAAGGTATTTTAACTGATCCTGGTAGGGTAGAAGGTCCTTTAAAACATATAAAAAATTTACCACATTCGGACCACCGGAAAGTTTTTTTCTTCAAAACGGCCCCCAAGATGGCCACCAAGACCTATTAATGATCATAACTTTGTAACTATCCAATCAAATTTGATGAATTTGGTGTCTATACCTAGGTTTCAAGGGGCAAAGAACACATTAATATCATCAGACAAAGTGTAAGTTAATTATGTTACACAGAAATCCAACATGGCGTCCAAAATGGCCGCCAAGATGGCCGCCAAAACCTATTTATGATCATAACTATGTAACTATCCACTCGAATTTGATAAATGTGGTGTCTATACCCAGGTT